>NMUG010007010.1:0-12286 GCA_002855965.1 Monotropa hypopitys
AACTTCATAGTTTAGATTCGCGAGTCATAGTTTCACACATTTGTTCATATTGTTGATATATAGAATAAAACTATGATTATGATTAAATTGTGATTGGTGTTATATCTCTCTACTTTATTTCATTAATTGAAAAAACTTTAAAAGAAGTAAAGAAATTTAAAAAATTTATTCACCCCCTCTAGACTTATTATATTGGGTCCATTGCATGTAATTTCAAATTGGATAACATTTTGGCTCCGATTTGTATTGGAGTATATTCATAAAACATTGAACTTTAATCTAAAGAAGATTCTCGAATTCAATTCAAAACAATATTCATCAAATCACAATTTTTCAAAGTTTTGCGATTCTGTGATTTCCGCAAACCGGTGGGTCCACTGGCTGGAGCACTGGTGCCACCGGTCCTGCCCCCGATGTATCGATCGGTCTATCTACTAGTGCCCAGATGCTTCAAACTCTCATTTTTCTTCTTTAAATTCTTGTTCTACCGGAAATTCGTACGCCTTCTACCGAAAATTGATCCTTGAGCTACCAGGAATTCATGCTTTAGTAAGCTTAGGCATTTTTTGGAAATCATTTCCCATTCATCTTTCAAATTATAATTTTCATTTCAAGCTTAACACTTCAATTCATTTTGCTTGCAAAATCATTTATGCAATTTCAATTCAAACTTTACCCAATTACTTTTCTTCATGTTTTGTTAACATATAATCCACGCATGTTTGTAATCCCAATTTCAAAAACATGCATATCCATTTCAAACAACAATCAATTTTTAGTCTTTCAACAATTCAATTAACTTGAATTAAGTGATACTTGGTAATTTTCAAAGACCAAGTTCAATTTCTCATTCTTAACATCATAACTCATTTTAATTTCATGATTTTACAAGCATGCATCTTTTCTAGCATGCATCACTTGCCCAAATCCATTTTCACATATTCTAATTTATCTATGAAGAATGATATCAATCAATCTAATTTGAGTTCTAATCATGTCATCAATGCAATTCCTATTTCTTACCAATGTGTGGACATTTAATCTTATTTGGGGCACCTAATAGGAATATGATCTTTCATTTCCAAGGGACATACACATGCAAGATCATAACTCATGTCAAGCAGTTAGCATGTGTAATGTATGTGACAAACCATGATTATCTAGACTATTTACCAATATTCTCAGGGGAATTCACATGGAAGGTATTTATCCTATATGAAAATGGTGTTTATTTTTAATATCAATTCACATTCAAAGCCCAAGCCATGCATCTTAGACATAATCATTAGACACTCTGGACATCATCAAAACACAACCCTATCAGATATTTCTATCACCATAAAACTTGAAGGACGGTTGGTTTGGTATATGAAATGTCACCTCTTTGCAGAAGCAATTGATGATGGCATAGTAGTAGGATAACCAATCCATCCCTAAAATTATGTCGAAGTCTTGCATATCCTGTGGCAACAAGTCCACTAATAGTTCCCAAGATTGGATGTGAACATTTCATTCCTTATGCACAGTATCGATGATAATTACCTTACCGATTGGTGTTGATATGGCCAATGTAGGTTCTAGTGACACTAACGGGCTATCCAAATTCTTAGCATAATTCAAAGATATGAACGAGTGAGTTGAATTGAGATCTATCAAAATACGTGCATTATCAATTGCAATTGGAAGTGTACCTATGACCACATTTCGTGAGGGCTGAGCATCTTGCTCTGTGATAACATATACTCTTCTTTTCTGATTTTCTATAGAAGGATTGCTTAAACCTCTCCCCGGGTATTGCTGGCAGCACCTCTTCATCCGGTAGGAGCATTCCCCACTAAAGATGACTGTACTAAAGGTCGAGTACACTCTGACCTTTTGTGGCCCACCTGCCCACAATTATAGCATGTAAATATCCCTTTAAAACAATCTCTTGCGAAATGACCCATCTGATTACATCGATAGCATACAACTTCTGAAAACTGAGATCCAACAGATCCCCTTTCCTAGAAACACCTCTGCTAGTGCTGCGGATGACTATATGCTCCTTGTCTCGGACTACTAAAGCTCTAACCTCTATTAGAAGCCTGTCGAGAAGACTGCAAAGATCCTCGAAAAAACTAGGTACTCTGACTGCCAATTAATCTGCTACCTGAACCCCTCTAGAATGAACTAATATCAATACGAGCCTTTTTAAACTGCTCCCTCTTTCCATCTACCTTCTCAATATCCCTCTCACAAATCTTTGCCTTACTAACCAATTGTTTGAACTCTTGCACCTCAAACAGTGCAATACGCGACTGAATACGGGAATTCAATCCCAGTTGGAACTTCTCACATATTTCCCTTTCTGTAGAGACCATAAATGGTACAAATCGGGATAGAGCTGTGAATTTTGCACATACTCATCCACTGACATTAATCCCTGCTCCACCATCAGAAATTCTCTCCTCTTCTCTCCCTGAGAGAACTACGAGAAATACTTTTCATTGAAAGCATCCTCAAACTGGTCCCAACCAACTACTACATCTGCCCCTGCTAGCACAATAGTCAATACTCTCTCCGTAGCATCCCACCAATTCTGCACTTCATCTTAAAGCATAAAAGTCACCAGTCGCAACTTATTATTATTGGGTACCTCCATGATTACAAATATCTTCATAATCTTCTTCAACCAACTCTCTGTCTCATCTTCCCCTTTTACCTCCGAAAAACAGGGCAGATCCATAGCCTTAAAGCCTTTGAACAAAGACTTGTTGATATCAACCAATAGTCTTGGTGCCGGAGCTTGTGGCACATACTGCCTCTCAAAATATCTAGCCTGTATCTCAGCCATCTGGATCATCAACTCTTGTAGCTACCTCATAGGATCAACTCTAGCTTGATCCTCAGCTCCGATCTCCTGCGAAACATGCTGCCTTTCCTGTCTTTGGACAACAGAGGCCTTGGGCACTTCGTCGGCAACTTGTTGATTCTCGCTAGCCATGACTCTGCTCATAACAAAAAATAACATTTAAGATTTCATATAATATAATTTACATCCTATCCTCTCGATGACACCATATTGTCCACTGTTCAACTGACTCGACAGTCTACAGAAACTCTACAACCTAGGCTCTGATACAAAAACATTGTCATGACCCAACCCGATTAATTATCTAGGTAATCACCGGATTAGCGATGTGGCAATATCATAAGAATATATTACAACTAACAACAACTCTAAATATATTCATAACTGAAAAACTACAATTGCTAATCTCATAAATACAGTACAAATGATGATACAATGGGGTTCAACAAACTGGGTATAAACAAGACCCAAGAGCAAATAAAACTGAAACAACTAAAACAACTAGATAATAACATACCATGATACAAACTACTGAAATAAATCTTAACAACTACAAACTACTGAAACAGAAACAGACAGAACCTCCATACTAACTACTGCGCTACAGCTGAACAGGTGGACAATGCTAAATGCGACCACCTAGAAAACATGTAAAAACACGTCAGCACGACGGCTTGAGGAATATTAAAGAACAATGTAAATAAGAAAATAAACTAGTGACAAAACTCATTTCCAAAATATCTTGTATGTCCTTTCAAAACCTTTTTCAAAATATAAGATTTTTCTCATTTATTTTTAATCTCATATATCAGAAACACTTTTCAAAATATTTTCCTCTTTTCCTTTTTAAATTATGCTTCTCAAAATCTCATTTACAACTTTTTCCTTCTGAGTAAGATTTCCATCAGATCCAGTATTGATCCATCAAACATATCCATCATAGTATCAAGATCGAGTAGGGATCTTTCAAAACATCTTTATCTCTTCTTTAATACATCCTTACTACTAATATAGCCAAGGGTCTTTCAATTCCGTTGACCAATGTTAATTCTAGATCTATTACCCAATGAATCATTCTCGATAAGTATACAGGTAATGAGCTTGGGGCCCACTCCACCTCCCAGCGATAAGGTACTAGCACCCTAACCTCCAGGTCCAAATATATATATATATATTGATCAACAACGCCTTTTAGGCCATAAAACTCCTCGACATTAACCCCGAGTTGGGTTTCAAGGCTATAAAAGTATGATACAATACTAATCTTCCAAAATACATTTTCAATGTACATATCTAAAAACCCTTTTCTTTTTAATTATTTTCCAAATCACTTAATCAATATTCCATCTATTTCTTAAAATTAGTTGGTACCAACACTTGTCTTTTGAAATCAATTATAACTTCCGATTGACAAAACCATTTCCTTTAAAACATTTTTAAATATTGCCATTTTATGATTTAAGCCATTTCAATGCCAACTTCCTCAAATAATTTCCATCACGCAGAATATTTACATATATAGATATATTCATCTTCTTATTTATAAAGTTCTCAAGACATTCACCTGAATTAAGAACCGATTATGCAATATCCTTCCCTTTCCCTGGAACAGTGGAGGTTGATGGCAACTCCGAATCTATCAATAAATAACGCCTTAATAAGAATACTAACGTCACAATATTCCTAAGAATCATGAAATAACTTTAAAACATGATTATCATTTTACTTTATTTATTTATTAGAAGTTTACTGTTTAATTAATTTATTTTTTAAATAATTTTTATTAATTAAATAATTCCAACAGAAATGCCGGAAAGTGGTTTGGGACTTATTGGTAACCAGTTTCGGGAATAAGGTGGGGAACCGGTTGCGGCCATGAGAGGAACTAGTTTCGGGTAATAGAGCTAGTAACCAGTTGCGAGATTACAAGGAAACCGATTTCGGAATCATGGGTTGGTAACCAATTGCGGCAATCCGGGGAATCGGTTTCGGGCAAAACTTTGATAACTGGTTTCGGGAAAACAGGGGAACCAGTTTTGGCTAAGTGGCTGGGAACCGGTTATGGTATCTAGTGGAACCGGTTACGTGCAAAACTTTCTGAACTCAAATTTTTATGGATTGTCTGCAAGTTTTGATTCCAAGCTCTATTCTCAACTATTTTGGTTTGAATTAAATCCTACAATGTTCTATGATCAAATACAAGAAAAAATATGAGTTTTGACATAAGGATTACCTCGTTTGGTATTAATTTCATAAATCAATCGAGTTCTGCGAAGTTTGGGTTTTTCAGAAACCACTATTCATTGTCTTCCTTGTTGGGTCAAATTTGATTCTGGTTACAATCTTTGCTGCTAATTGATTTCCTCACGAACTCAGGCCCTCTTTTTCAATTTCTCAATATCTGAATCAATTTCTCTATCTCACAACTTGATTTACAATATAATTTACGTTCGATATATGAGTGGTACAATATATGATATACAGTATATTTACTCATTCGACAATGGCTACCACAACCCTATAAACTCGACACATACTCTCACGATTATAGCACACAAACGGATTCCTTGACACCTCACATGGTTTTTTGACAGCACGCACATATAGTTACATATACATTCACGTATGTATCGATCCCCTTGGTGTCGTCTTCTTCGTACGACACATCCATGGCCAATTCCTTCTTTTCTTCCTAAACCACATTTTCCCTTTGATTTTCAATTCTTACACTTAAGCCCCTATAGCTATTTTTCTACTCTTAATTACTTTTTTATTCCATTTAATTCCTTTATTTACATTCCAAAAATTCCAATAAATTTTATTTGATATATTCATGTTTCTAAAGTTATTTCAGATATATTTAGTTCATTCCATAATATTTTAATGATTTTAATTTCATATCTACTCTTTAATAATCTATTAATTAATTCCTAATTAGATGATTAAACTTATTTAACACGTATAGATTTTACATTAGATTTGCGGAGTGGTAGACCAAATACTCCTTAAAGCTGACTCGACCTCTGCTGAGCTGTTGTAATGGACTCATATATGAGCTTGTGTGCTCGTTCCCTTTATCAATGCCCATACAAAAAATTCTCCAAAACAATGAGACCCTACCCTAACTCATTATATGATAGTCTTATTTGGCAATAATTTTGACTGCACACTGTATTGAGAGTTTTATTTGACAATAATTTAGTTCAAATACCCCTTTAATATATAAAATTTTACTATTCTATATAATGAGATAAGAGGTTATCACCTCACCCAAGTAGCTAGGGTGCTATATACTACCAAGTAAGCCATAGTCACTTGCCCAAAAATGCTATGCATCTGGATACGTGTCCCGATCCGTGTTCCGAAAATAGACTCAGACCGGTGGTAGTCTATTTTTTGTGTAAATTAATTAAACGGAAAATAGACCACTACCGGTTGGAGTCTGTTTTCGGGACACGGATCGGGACGCATAGCACTGCTCGTCACTTGCCCCGCGCACTTCAATACTTGTTTTTCCTAATAAGCCCCCGGGGCATAGCTCAGTTGGTGAAATGCCATGGTGCTTAAAGACAGCCTTGCTACTGGACCACAGGGTAGGGGGTTCAAATCTCACTGGCGAAAGTTTGGATTTAGCTCCCTTGTATGTTCATAGTGTATAGCCAGCTCTGGACCCTGGACCAACTGAGACACATTCCGCGATTTACCTCCTCCACAATACTCTGGGGACGGGTTGATGTCAACCTTTTTTTTTGTTTTTCCTAATAATAACAATACCTATCCACTCTTTCAAATACAGCCTTCCACTTCATTAGCACCCACCACACTGCTTCTCTCTGAAGTCTGAACCACTGTCTTTGAGGTAAATTGTGATTATTCAATCTTAGTTTTTCTTTATGGATTAAATCTTTCTTTCTTATTTCGATTATTTGATCCAGATCTACACTGAATCAAACTTGATGTACTACATTGTGTGCCTTTAGACTGCTTCTGCTCATATAGAGATCTGTCAGTGTTTCTTCTTCTCTTCTCGTTTGTTCGGTGAAATGCTTATCAAAATGGTGTTTTGATCTGGGTTTTGGAGTGACACTTTGTTCAGGAAATAACTCAACCAGTGAGATGACTTGAATTAGTTCCCAAGTCAAGTCAAGTCAAGTAATCACTGTTCAACTGTTCTCTAAGAACATCGTAAATGCTACATTGTGAATTTTTTTTTTGGATCCATAGATGAGTTTCGTAAATGCTACATTGTGAAATTGGATCTGTTTTGTATAAAATGCAATTTCGTTTCCGATCTAATAAGAATTTATGGTTTTCACTTCTCTTTCATATTGAAAGGGTGAGATCTGATCATTTACGTGTTGCGAAATTGCAATCTTGATGGAAATTGAAAAATTTTCCTCCCACATTAATAGTCTACGATACAGCAGGCTAATAGTGTATGGGATTTGGTCTTTTACAGGAATTTCATGACCCTGGGCATCAGAGAGAAACACAGTACAGGAAAGATGATGGATTTCACTGTGATGTTCGCTGTTACCACCACACTAGTCCTGTTTTCTCCATCAGCATGTTCCCAATCTCCTCCATCTCCTATATCAAGCCCTACTCCGGCACCGTCTCCCGCACCATCATATGTAAACCTTACCCAATTATTAAGCGTAGCAGGCCCTTACCACAGATTCCTCAACCTCCTCCAGACCACTAAAGTCATCGATATCTTCCAAAACCAAACCAACAACACTGAGATAGGATTGACCGTTTTTGCCCCAAAAGACATCTCGTTTACTGCCCTAAAAAACCCTTCTATCCAAATCTCACCCAAGAACAGCTCAAGTCATTATGCCTCTTCCATGCCCTCCCACGTTACTACAGCCTAGCAGAGTTCAACAACCTAAGCCAAACTGGCCCTGTCAACACATTGGCTGGAGATAAATACTCTTTAAATTTCACCGATGTTTCGGGAACCATTTACATAAACTCCGGTTGGACCAATACTTTAGTGAGTAGTGCAGTGTACTCAACTAACCCTGTCGCGGTTTACCAGATTGATAAGGTGCTTCTTCCTGAGGAAATTTTTGGCACTGATATCCCTCTGACTCCTGCTACAGTCCCGGCTCCTGAGATTGCTCCGGAAGCATCCACTGTTGCAGGGGGGAATGGGTCGTCTCCAGCGACGACTTCAACTCCATCGGCTTCTAATCGGATTGTCAGTTTGGGTGGCTGGAGTCAGATTGTTTTGGCAGTTTCAGGTGGGACGGTCTTGTTGTTGTTGTAAGATGATCTATTTTGGGATCCATGAATTATGTTTCTGAGTTGCAAGAGGGTACAATTCATTTGCTTTGTTTTCTTTTGATCCTGTAATTCATACTCGTATGATTGCTTTGGTTATTTACATGGCCTTAGTTATGAGAGGATGGTTGTCTGTTTTTCTTCTCCTATGCTAATCCTCTTTTTGACTTCTTATAAGCCCAAATGTCCCCAAATCAACACTTTTAGCTGCATCTAGATAGTTTTCTTGACCCCCACCCAACATAACTAGCAACCACGTTTTCAAATTCGATAGCGTTTCTTATTGCAGGAAACTTGAGAATATCTGTGTCACGCCCCAAATTTAATAATCGTAGAGCCGATTACTCAGGATTGACACATGGCAACCATACATGATCACATGACCCACTAATCACATACCAACTGAAATAAAAACAACTCACAACTCTGCTATTGATATATTCAGACTATCAATTGAAAAGAAAGACATCTTATAAACTCTGAAACACAACTCTAAGATAAATCTCAACTCAACACAACACTGGTCAACATGATCTAATACAACTCATACTGATATTAATACATACTCAACTCAAACTATATTGGGTTACATGCTGTTGGAAGGACTTTTCTGGTTATTGATTAACGGAAAAGCCTTAACCAATCATTAATAATTTATAAACACGAAAATACTACTCTAGCTAGTAGAGTGGCAAGTCCGAGGTCGGTCCACAGAGAAATGTCGGAGTTGAAGTAATTGCTTTGTTTAGAGATTTGGTTTTGCGGGTAGAGGCGGTAGGACGCTAGCCTTTTTGTTTCTTCTTTGAAAACTTAATAAAACTAATGCGTAAAAAAATAAGAAAATAAGTTAAACTAAGCGGAATGGCAATGTGGATTCTAACACCTCACCTAGGCCAATATAGATTACTCCAATATCCATGACGACACGTAGGAGGGATCACGACATAGGACCTCCTACGGGATGTTTGACTCTTAAGCACAAGTCACGGGTCAAGAGATAGCACGGGGATTAAAATTCGGTTATTTAGGCCGACTCACACTCATCGGGCGACATGCTACAAGCATGGGCCGTGCCATCTTATGTCGACGACCCATCAAATAGGTCGACAACCCTTGGTTGGATCCGAGGTGAGAACTACATTCCCATAATCCCTATGAAATCTCGAGGCGACAATTCTATAGCAATTGGGTGATTTTTAGGTAAATTAATTCACTTAGGCATTTTGTCAAACACCTACCGGGACATCGCTACAAGCATGCGTCGTGCCATCTTATGTCGACGACACATCAAATAGATTAACACTGCTCGGTAAAGACCATAGGTGTGAACATCCTACACCCTAGACCATACTAATTTAAGCCCAAAATTGGAGCATTCAAACACAAGCCGAGGTCGGGGTGCTAGTCACCCCAAGACCAATCATAGGAGGTTAAACCTCCATTAAACTACATACAAGCATAAAATACAAGAAAACACAAACATTAAAATTGAAACACAAATTTATTAAAATACAAGTACACAAATAAAATACATACATAGAGAAAGAGAGGAGAGCCTCACGTCGTCAAAGCTTGGCATTTCTTCCAAAACTCTATGGATGCCCTCTAAACCTAGAGAGAAGGTGGAGAAGAAAAGAGGGAGGAGAGGGAGGCTCTTCCCTCTCCAAAAACCCTAAAATACAAAAAAGACATCCTCCCTATGAAATATACATGAGTATATATACTCCCGGTCCAAATAATTTACAAAAATGCCATTAATGAAGTGAAAAACGCAGATCTGTACTTAAGGGACTGGTCCTCGTACTCCTGGGGGACCAATACCCGGGGCATTTCACCCCAACTAACGACCTACTGCCCAAATTTGGGATTTCTGAAAAACAACAGAGGGACCAGTCCCCGTACTCCTATGGGACCGGTACCCAGGCCATTGGACAGCATTCTGCATTTTGATCTTCCAGAAGTTGGCTTGGTGTTTGCGAGAGAAGAAAGAGGGACCGGTCCCCGTACTCCTGGGGGACCGATACCCAGGCTTCAGTGATGCCCACTCCCCAGATTTACTGCTTGGTCTTGGGTCCCCTCTTCCGGTAAATGGAAGCTTTTCTTTCGGAAATTTGCACTTTTGGTGCCTCCTTTGATGCTCAAACTTCACATCATGGCTCGGGAAGGTGTCGGGACTTCCGGACTCGTCCGGGGAGTGCTAAACAACTTGTACAAAACACAAAAAACTACCAAAACAATATTAAAAGCATATGTGCAAGAACAAAGTTAAACAACAAACAACAAATAACTAACAACAAATATTAACTAAAAGGAATAGAATTGCACACACAAACTATAATATTATGTGCCAATCACATGCCCTGACCCATCACACACTGAATGTACAAGAAAGGAACAACTCTCACTAACACAAATAAGAGAGATAGAAGTTCTCTCAAATACACATTTTGATCTTCCAGAAGTTGGCTTGGCTGTTTGCGGGAGAAGAAAGAGGGGCCGGTCCTCGTACTCCTGGGGGACCGGTACCCAGGCTTCAGTGATGCCCACTACCCAGATTTACGGCTTGGTCTTGGGTCCCCTCTTCCGGTAAATGGAAGCTTTTCTTTCGGAAATTTGCACTTTTGGTGCCTCCTTTGATGCTCAAACTTCACATCATGGCTCGGGAAGGTGTCGGGACTTCCGAACTCGTCCGGGGAGTGTTAAACAACTTGTACAAAACACCAAAAACTACCAAAACAATATTAAACGCATATGTGCAAGAACAAAGTTAAACAACAAATAACTAACAACAAAAATTAACTAAAAGGAATAGAATTGCACACACAAACTACAATATTATGTGCCAATCACATGCCCTGACCCATCACACACTGAATGTACAAGAAAGGAACAACTCTCACTAACACAAATAAGAGAGATAGAAGTTCTCTCAAATACATCAAAAGATAAATAAAATAATCTAACTCTATGGAGTCTAAATCCTGACAAACTTCCCTACATCAAAACCTAATGATTATTGAATCATATGCAAACATTAATGCCCTAACACTCAATATACAACGTGGGGTACGAACACACCATCCTATAATTAGTCATGGAAAATCTAAGATGAAACCTCAAGAAAACAAATCAAACAATGAATATTTACCTTGCACAGTGATCTATATGCTTCAAGCTTTCCAAAGATGCCTTCAGATCGTTTTTGAGTCTCCAAATCACCATGATTTCCTCCTTTTCTCTCTACCTCCCTCTAGCCTATTTTAGATTACGAACCCTAGGTTTTTATAATGACGTGATTTTAGAAATCTAAAATACGTTTAGGGAGAAAAATAACTGCCTAGGACTTAAAATCGCATTTTAACCGGACTTAAATCAAACTAGCCTGAAAACAGCCACACTGACGCCGATTCAATGAGCACGCCTAGGGTGCCCCCATCATGCCAGCTATGCCCAATGCATTCTCATCCCATGTGAGCTTCTGTTCAAGTGCATTACAGTGTGCCCAGTGCCCCCTATGCAATTGGAGTTAGTTTCTCTGAATGCAAGCTCCCTTAGCAAGTCGGTATCTGTAGTCGGACCCCACATATTCTCATAAGTCTCTGCTTCCTTTGACTCGTTGTAAAGCCTTAGGATATGACACTTATGGGGTTGTGATTATTCCGGGTGGAACCATTGCCTGGTAGTGCTGTGACTTCTTGCCGAGCTGCAACTCTCTTGTTGCCGCTTCCTCATCTCTTCTAATTCTTGTCGGCCATCTTCTTGGGCCGAGTAGCGCTGTTCGAAACCCAATTTGCCAGGGCTGAGTTATTGTCCAGGTCGAGTTGAGCTGTCCGAGAGCTGACACACCATGATGGAGGTGCCGGACTGAATTTTGTCGAGCTGAACTGTGCCTGGCTCTGTAGGAATTACTAGCTCTGCGAATGGGTTGAGGAGTTGTTCACCCCTATCTACTGCTTGCTTGTTGCTGGGCTTCTCCTTTAGGTCGTGTTGAACCTCGCGAAGCTGCCATAGCTCTGGTGTGAGCGGCGCCGTGTTGTCGTGTCACGCCCCGGATTTTCAAGCCATTTTTTTTTGAAATTTAACAAAAGAAACATTATTCTTTATTTCCCAACAAACCATTCCAACAAGGGGCCGTGAATTATAAAA
>NMUG010007011.1:0-12285 GCA_002855965.1 Monotropa hypopitys
CCCCCAAAGCAAAGCATCTGGCATCCCAAAATCAATCTTTTCCAACAAAATTGGGAAAGATTGAGGGGATATTGTGGTGGTCGGATCTAGGCTTTGAGGGACCGGACTCGTCACTATGCGCCAGATTCTCCCTTGGGCCCTGAGGGTCCTCCGATACCCCTGACCCGTCAGAATTATAGACCTCCGGCGAGAACCATTCGGCAAAACATCACATACATCCCAAAAGAAGCAACCTGGGGCTTGTCGGTCGAACGGACACTGACCTCTGGCTACCACGCCGATCGGTAGAGCATCAGTATTATCCTTGTGAAAAGGACATGGCTCCCGGCCGACCGGCCCTCTAGCGGAGGGTCCATCCTCCAGCAATGCCCCAACACGGGGCACCTCAAACGCCTACCTGTGAATCCCTCGTCTGTACTACCAAACTGGTCTGCCAATTGCACCGGCCCATTTGGCTTACCGCGTGTACCACTCGGACCCAGATTCGCATGAGGGGGCCCACAACGCACGGTCCACGCACCAATCTTGAGCCCCAAGCCAACCTTTCTATATAAATACCCCCTGAGGGGCACTATTCATGGGATTTGATCCCCAACAGCTACCATCCGGTCCCAACTCGCTATTTTATGTCTTTTCCACCAAAAAAAGAGACTAACTTAAGCATCGAAGGCCCCGTTGGTCACGACCAACCGACGGGCACTAACCTTTGTTTTGCAGGAGCCAAGCAGGAGAACCTAGTTTTCTCTTTGCAGGGACCAACGCAAGCGTCCGGACCTATAGCCGACGACCAACAACCGGAGGACCATCCGCCAAAGGAGTTCTAACAGATTACCAGTCACCACAGAGTAGTGTAGTCGGGGCGGAACACAACGTGTTTGGTCTAAAAATGGGTTTGAGTAAGTGTTGGTTGAACCAGATTTCACCTAGAAAAATCTTTTGTTCATCACCGATGGGAGACCAGTATGTTGATCGGTATACCGGGTGGTATACCGGTGCACATACGGGTGTGTGAATAATGTTTGGTTGGCTTCAAAAACCCGAGAGTAAAATGACTGGTGTGCCAGTCGATATACCAGGCAGTATACCGGTGGCCTACCGCTTGGATATCGGTCAAGGAAAAATAAGAAAATGTACAGAAACAAATCCTAACTTGAGGTAACCGGATTTAAAGTGTTGGATCGTTATAAGGGTTCAAAAGTGGTCTTAGTAGTGGTTTTAGGGTTATAATAAAATGAGAAATGAGTATAGAAATTTAAGTTGTAAGTTTAATTTCCAAGCATTGCCTTACTTTGATTATATCATCTCTCTATAGTTACTAATGTTTTGAGTTGGTACAGGCGGGGGGAGTGAAATATCCATATCCATAGACACCAAAATATACATAAATTTCTTTAAGGGTGTCAGGGGCCGAACTAAAGATAGGTCGGAGCCACGACCTCCTCCGGGAGGACTGCAACACAGGCCAACTATCAGGGGGCCGAGCAGTTAAGAGTCGACGACAAGAGCTCCCTGGGGCTTGCTCCGGCGCTGGAGCCTCACAGCCCAAGGATGGTTCCCAGCCAGTGAGTCAACAAGCCGAGGTCATGCGACCGAGCAGAGGCAGAGGCCGACGGAAGGGGGGCTTCCCCACGGCTTACTTCGGCATGGAAGGTTTACTACCCGGGGACATCTCCCTGCCAACGGTTCACCGTACCAAAGGGTGCTCCTTTGGCCAAACAAGACAAATACCTCGTAGGATCTCGGGTTTTGCGCACATGGCAGACACACGCCTGACATGAAGATTAGCTTTTTTGCGATTCGCGCAGCACGCCAGACATGTTTTCAACCTTTCTGTCGCCCAATGCTGTCAGGAGGCACCACCTAACACTATCGAGGCCAACCTGTCGGCCGGATGTTCAGGCACATAGGGGGGACATGCCCACTGTCCGATCACATACACAAGCGGTTCAGTCACACCAAAGCGCGTGTCCCACACCCACCTGTGGCTCTATATAAGGGAGATGACATTCAATGCAGAGGTACACATTCTCTCTTGTCCCAAGCTCTGTCCATTTTCTTTCTCTCTCTACAATACCTTGCTGACTTAGCCATCGGAGGGTCCACCGGCGACATTCGCTGGTAGCCTAACATTTTTTTCTTTTGCAGCCAAGGCTCAGCCTCATGTCCACTGCTAGCAACCGGGAACCACCGCAAGAAAGGCTTACCCCCCAACAATTGGCGACTCCGCTAGAGAACCCTTTCTCAAACTCTCAAATCTCCATTCTAGCTTGAATATGACTTCCAAAAACCAAAACTCCAAAGGAAAACAGTCTGATGGCCGAAGGAACAAGGGAAAAGAAGTTGCGAGGGAAGGGGACTCTACTATCCGAACCTCCGAGCATACCCGCGCCGGTGATGCTAGTTACCACACCAGCGAATGTCGTGATCCTCCGGCCAAGCTTACCACTAGGCAGTACATCCATCAACTAGAAGGCGATCTGGGTCGAAGGGATCACCAAATCGATGCCCTCATCCGCGAAATGACCTTCCTAAGGGAGGCCACTCAGAGGAAAAGAGCGGCGCCGACACGAAGCCGTGTCG
Organism: Monotropa hypopitys; assembly: GCA_002855965.1. Lineage (NCBI taxonomy): Eukaryota > Viridiplantae > Streptophyta > Magnoliopsida > Ericales > Ericaceae > Monotropa > Monotropa hypopitys. The sequence goes on from NMUG010007011.1 coordinate 2,581, forward strand.
AGAAGGATGGACGTGAATATTAGGAGCCTTCACAGAGCAGAAGCAAGTCTGAGCAAAATAGACCCTCTGTTTTGAACAAACTGGGGGAAGGGAAGAAGAAGTCTCTACCCGACAGAGGGTTAACGAGGATCGCTGCGTTAGGTGCCGAGTCTCGCCTCCCCGTCATAGGGATGAACATTCGACCGAGAGTCATCGGCCACATGTCTTTGACTGCCTCGGTCCAAACGCAGTTCCAGCAGCTTAGAGGCCTCGCCTAGCACAGGAGCAATCACCACCCAGACACCAGAGGCACAACGGCCAAGAAGACAGCCAGGTGCCCTATTCAGAATAAGAAGTTACCTAGAGGAGAAGAAGTGAGGTCCTACCAGCTCGGACCTATGAGCCGTTCTGGCAGGACAGAATCCCCTTCACTCCGTTCTCTCCAGAAATTGAAGCTACAAAACCACCGACAGGTTTCTCTGTCCCAAAATTCAACAAGTATGATCCCAAAATGGATTCATACACCCACATCGTGCACTTCAGGCAGATGATGTCCCTCTACTTAGGGGAAGATGCCTTGATATGTAAGTTGTTCCCATCTAGTCTAGGAGAGGCTGGGTTACTCTGGCTTGACCGATTGCCGCAGGTTTCATCTCTTCATGGAGAGACCTTTCAACAACCTTTCTGGCTCGGTTTATCATCAGTTCCAAGGTGAAAAAAGATTGATTCCCTCCTCGGCCTTCAGTGAGCGAGGTCAGAATCTCTGCGCCAATACGCAGCCCAGTATTGGAACCTCTATAATGAGATTGAAGAGTTCCATCAAAAAAATGCAGTGACGTCATTCAAATTCGTCCTGGACCACTTTAGCCGAGAGTTCAAAGATCTGATACTTTTCCCTTCGGCCACCATGAATGAGCTCATGGCCAGGATTGAGCTCCACGCCAAACTCGAGGAGGCTAAGGAGGAGAGGAGCAAGGCCTACCAACGCTCTGGTCACGATTCCAACAACAGTAGTATGGTCAAAAGGAAAAAGACCAACACTGTCCAGCTTGGCGAGCCCCAAACGTACAAGCCATACGAATTTGTGGTCCACACCACCATCTTCAAGTAGCCGATGTTCATGCTCCTTCACAAAATCGAAAAGAAGTCGTTCTTTAGATGGCCAGAGAAGCGCTTGGGGGCTGCCAGGAGAGGAAACAACAAATTCAGGTGCTCCTATCATAAGGAGAAAGGTCACCTGATGACTAACTGTCGAGCCTATAAAGATTTCCTTGAGGAGTTGGTCACTAATGGCCTCCTTGGGGAGTATATTGATACGGAAAATATAGACACTGCCATACCGAAGGAGGATCCCAAGTCGGCCTTGTGTATTATCAACGTGATCCATGGGATGGTGGATCACAAAAGGGAGGAGCAGCTTCGGTCAGAGCTCCAATAGATAGAGGCAAAAAAAATCCTAGACGTGCAACCCATGCCGAAGAAGCCAAAGCCAGGTCTGAAGGGTCCTAGTCGTCACCCTACAGAATGCCAACTGCCAGGTCTGAAGGGTCCTCATTGACCTCGGCATCTCGGCAGTTGTCATGTACTACTCCTTGTTCAAGAAAATGGGGTACAAGGCAGAAGACCTACTACCGACTGGCGTGCCACTGGTGAGATTCAACGCGGCTTCTGTGTGGCCGCTCGGTAAAATTCTCATCCCAGTGACCATCGGCTCGATCACCATCGAGGTGGAATTTGATGTAGTCGACATCCCATCACCCTACAACACTATCCTAGGCCGAACCTGGGTCCATAGCATCAAGGGAGTGGCTTCCACATACCACCAGGTTATTAAATTCATAGGCAGCATAGGTGTGGAGGAGCTTAGGGGGGACCAAACGTCTGCGAAGCAGTGCTACATCGCTGCTGTCAAAGGGAAGGTCATCCCTAAGTAAGTCCACTAGGTGGAGGTTCCAGATCATCTAGTGCTGGAGGACGTCGGTTCAAGTGCCTCAGCAAAATCCATTGAAGACCTTGTCACCATTCCTCTAAGCGCTGACAATCCGGAGTGCTTCTTTCTTATCGGCTCGCAGCTGGCCGAAGTAGACAAGGAGGCCATGGTCAGCTTTCTGAAATGCAATGTGGAAGTGTTCGCTTGGACATCCTACGAGATGCCGGGCGTAGACCTAGATTTTATCATCCATCATCTCAACGTCCGACCGGAGTGCCGATCAGTTGTCTAGAAAGCCCGGCGATCGGTGGCTGCACATGCCGACGCCTTTATAGAAGAAGTTGATCGTCTGACCGAAGCACAGGCAATCCAATAAGTTCACTATCCCACCTGGTTGGCCAACACGGTGGTGGTTAAAAATAAGACTGACAAGGGAGAGTTTGTGTGGATTATACTAACCTCAATGAAGCTCGCTCCAAAGATAGCTTCCAGTTCCCAGGATTGATCAACTGGTCAATTCAACGACCGAACATCCCAGAATGAGCTTTATGGATGCCTACCGGGGGTATCACCAAATTGCGATGTTCGGCCTGGACCAGGAGAAGACGTCGTTCATCACTCCTCGGGGTCTGTTCTGCTACCGATTCATGCCATTTGGCCTCAAGAATGACGGAGCAACCTATCAGAGGATGATCACTAAAATGTTTAACTCTCAGCTCGGCGACACTATGGAGGTATACATTGATGACATGGTAGTCAAGAGAAAAACCAAGGAGAACCATCTGGCAGATCTACAAAAGGTATTTGACATTCTGAAGACACACAAGCTTCGGCTCAACGCCTCTAAATGTGCCTTTAGAGTTAGCTCGGGGAAATTCCTGGACTATTTGGTCACATGCCGAGGTATAGAGGCTGATTCTTCTCAGATCTCGGCCATTCAGAAGATAGAGAATCCTAGAACCCTCAAAGAAGTACAGAAGCTCGCGGGAATGGCGGCATCCATAAACCAGTTCAGTAGTAGGTCCTCAGACAAATGCCGATCATTCTACAAAGTACTGAAGAAAAATATCCGAAGGCATTTTCTCTGGACCGAATAGTGCAGGGAAGCCCTCGGTCACTTCAAAGAGTATCTCTCTTCAGTGTCCCTTCTTTCCAAACCAATGCAGGGGGAAAAGTTATTCCTATATTTGATCGTCACTCCACATACCGTCAGCTCAGCCTTAGTTCGGTATGAAGGGCTCGAGCAGCTACCAGTCTACTTCTCAAGCAAATCACTCATCAGCGCAGAGACCAGGTATCTTACTCTTGAAAAACTTGCATATGCTCTGGTTATTACTTCCAGGAAACTGGCACCATACTTCCAGACGCACACTATTGTAGTCCTGACCGAGTTCCCTCTTCGGGCATTGCTTAAACATGCCTACCTATCCGGACGAATCACCAAATGGGCCATCAAGTTGGAAAATTTCGACATCAAGTTCCAGCCGAAGACAGTCATTAAAGGTCAAATCTTGTCCGACTTCATTTCCGAATTCTCTTCTCGGCCAGAGAAGCCTCAAACCGAAGGAATCGTCACCGACCAAGTCCAGCCACGGTCACTGCCAAATCAAGACTCGTGGAGGATGTTCGTCGATGGCGCCTTGAATTGCCGAGGGAATGGGGTTGTAGTCGTCCTAATCTCTCCTGAGGGCATTACTCACGAACATTCCCTCTGGCTCAAATTCAACACTTCCAACAATGAAGCTGAATATGAAGCCCTGCTAGCCGGACTCAAGGTTACCGAAGAGTTGGAGATTTAGAGCCTCAACATCTACAACGACTCTCAGCTCGTAGTCAACTAGATCAACGGTGACTACGAGTGTCGAGACGAGCGGATGGGAAGATACATGCAGAAAGCTAAGGAGAAATTGGGATTGTTCAAACAATTCCAAATCCAGCAGGTCGATAGGGAGCAAAATACCCATGCCGATGCTCTAGCAAGAATAGCCTTAGCAGCAGAAGTCAAAGAGTAGAGGACAGTCGGCATCCAAAGCCTAGATCAGCCGAGTATAGAAGCGCCGAAGCAGTCCACCATCTTCTTCATCAGCTAGGGTCCCAACTAGATGGACCCCATCATTTCATTCCTAAAAACGGTTTTCTATCAGAAGACAAGAGGGAAGCCCACCAAATCGTCCACAAGTCGGCTCAGTTCTGGCTAGGCCCTCAATCAAAGCTCTACAGGTGGTCTTTCTCAGGACTATACCTCCTCTATGTACATCCAACACTGGTGGAAGGAGTATTGCAGGAGCTCCACGCCGGCAGCTGCAGAGCCCACACAGGGGGAAGATCTATTGCTCACCGGGCCATCTCGTAAGGATATTGGTGGCCGAAGATGATGGAAGATGGGGAACAAATAGTGAATAAATGTGATGCCTGCTAGAGGTTCTCCCCAATTATCAGACAGCCTACCGAAGAGCTGATGCCGTTGACTAGCCCGTGGCCATTTACTTAGTGGGGCTTGGACATCATCGGTAAGCTCCCTATGGTACTAGGAGGATTCAAATTCTTGATCACGACAATGGATTACTTTTCTAAATGGATGGAAGCCAAACCGCTAGTCACCATTGAAGATAAAGATGTCAAAAGGTTTGCTTGGAAAAATAATGTCTCTCGCTTCGGCATACCGTATTCCTTCATCTCGTACAACGATACTTAGTTTGTGGGGTATCTCTTCACCAATTTCTGTGCTAAGCACATAATAAAATTCTACAATTCCACTCCCCACTACCCATAAGGCAATGGCCAGGCCGAAGCATCAAACAAGACGATCGGCATCGGTATCAAAAGAAGACTTCAAGCAGCAAAAGGAATATGGGCCAAAGAGCTTCATAGTGTTCTGTGGGCTTACCGAACAACTCCTAGGCATTCTACAGGGCAAACCCCATTCTCACTAGCCTTCGGCATGGAACCAGTCATTCCATTGGAAGCCAGGCTGCCGACAATTCGAACCGAAGAGTTTGACGAAGCTACCAATAGTGCATCAATCGAGAAAGACCTAGACCTGACCGAAGAAAGACGAGATTCGGCCAGGATCAGACTAGCGTCTTACTAGCAAGGAGTGGCAAGAAATTTCACACGGATGGTCTGGCCAAGGGCCTTCAAGATTGATGACCTTGTCTTAAGGAAGGTCATGGGAAACAAGAAAAAGAGTTCAGACGGCAAGCTCGGACCCAACTAGGAAGGGCCGTACAGAGTGGTCGGCCAGGCAGGGACCGAGGCTTACCGATTGGAAGAATTAGATGGCACACCAATACCAAAGCCGTCTAAGGCGGTACTATCACTATCTGACATGTAATCTGGCCTAGGACCCTTATCAATCAATGAAGTGGCTCTTCTCAAAAATTCTTGTCTCAAATTTTGCCTATCTTTCTCTTCGGTGACATTGCCAAAGAAGATAACAGTTGTCGTTCATCTATAAAACGTGCATGCAGCTCTTTGGTGGCATTGTCGAAGAAGCTTACAGTTGTCGTTCATCTATAAAACATGCATGCAGCTCTTCGGTGGCATTGCCGAAGTAGCTTATAGTTGCCATTCATCTATAAAACGTACATGCAGCTCTTCGGTGGCATTGCCGAATAAGCTTAAACGTGCATGCAGCTCTTCGGTGGTATTGCTGAAGCAGCTTACAGTTGCCGTTCATCTATAAAACATGCATGCAGCTCTTCGGTGGAATTGCCGAAGCAGTTTACAGTTGTCGTTCATCTATAAAACGTGCCTGCAGCTCTTCGGTGGTATTGCCGAAGCAGTTTACAATTGTCGTTCATCTATAAAACGTGCTTGCAGCTCTTCGGTGGTATAGCCGAAGCAATCACCAAAGTTTTCATTTACCTACAAAACGTACATGTGTTGCCTCGGCAATACAACCGAAGCAACCACCAAGTTCTCATTTAATTAAAAATTGTACAAGTCTCACCTCGGCGTGGAGCCGGAGAAACCAATGAGCATAAGCAGTTATACTGCGCTACCAAGCCGAGATCAAAGCTTTGCCATAATAAAACATTTTCCTCGGCTAGGGGGAGGAGGGCACATATCAAGTATGAAAGAAGCAGTCATGCAGACAAAAGACTTAGTAGAAATTGCAAAACGTTATTCATTAAAAAGGTTAGGATCGGCCACAGGTCGGCCCGGTCCAAAAACAGTAACAAACAAAAAAGAAAAGATGCAAAAACCACATCAGGCAATTTCCACCCTTGGCCGACGCAATGAGAGGGATTTCCCCCATTGCTGAAGCATGATCTTTAACTCCCATTGAGACCATAGTGCAGACCCAGCCCTTCTTGAAGAGCTTCTCCTTCAACCGGGCCACCTGATCACGGTATCCTACTTCGGCCTCATCGAACCCACGGTTTTATCCTCCTTCGGCCTCGACAGTCATCTTATTCTTCTGCTCCTCCAGCTCAGCCTTCAGCCTAAGAACCTCAGCATCTGCAGCAGCGATGTGAGCATTCTTCACATTCAGCTCGGCAACGTTTATTTCAACAGTTGCTTTGAGAGCCTTAGCTTTATTTCTCAGCTCGACCGAGAAGCTGCTCGCCTCTTCAAGCTTCTTATGGCCTGTCTCAGTCTCCTTCTCCGCCAGACGGTGAGCAGCCTGGAGATCACACATACGTTGGTCCACACCAACACCGGCAGCCATCATCTGCAAAGAAAGTCAAGGATCATTACAACCGTGTCGAAGTGAAAGATGGAATATGAAAGTAATCAATAAATGGTCTTACTATAGCATCGTGGTACATCATCTGCCGAAATTAGGTCTGGGGGCATTTGGGAAGCTTCTCCATCTCCCTCAGCAGGGCGAAGACTTGAAGTAGTGTCATCACCACTTTCGGGTGCTCCGCAAGCAGGTCAGTCTCAACGTCCTCAATGTCCTCATAAGAGAGTGGGGCGCTCACGCCGGCACCACCTTCTGAGAAGACCCCACTTTCTCAACGATCGTAGGATCTGGAATGGCCGTCTTCTCTGCGACAGATGCAGAGTGTTCGGTAGGGGGCGCATCCTCAGACATCTTGGCCCTCTTTTGGACACGAGCATCCCTCAGCTCGCTTACAGTGGGGGCAACTCTGGGCTGAGCCACCGGAACCTCTTTTATGATAGGCAATAAGGGCTCAACGTCCATAGCAACAGGCTCGGCACCAAGAGCCTCTTCCTCTATATCAATTATTTTGTGGGGGCCTATCTCGTCGGCATTTGTGGGTGTGGTTTCCTCGACTGAATGAGGTGAGGACAACTCAGCTGGGTGTGCAGTGGAAGCCTCGGTAGGGGCTGGCCGAGTCCTGAGAGTACGAGTATACGATGCCATATACTCCAGAAGAGTTGGCGTCGAGCGTCTCTCAATCGGTAGCTCGGAGATCTTTTTAAATTTGTCTGCGTCGGCCACGAACTTGTAGATGGAAAGGTTGCCGACGTCTACAAAATTAGAAAAACGAATCAGTAAATACGTCATATAGCCGATGATGCATACGGCCAAAGAAAAAGCTTACCCGAAGCTCCGGTCTAGAATGGAACCTGGTACCTCCCACTTGGGTCGTCGAAAACACCCGAGACGATCAGGACTTGTAGGAGTACTTGTCGAAGTCTGGCAGGTCAGCAATCAAGTCGTTCTGCCCAGGCCTCCTACTGAGGTAATACTTCTTTTACTTTTTGTTGAAGCCAACCATGTAGAAGCCGAAGAGATCATTCAAAGAGAGTCGGTCCTCCCGTCCAAGGGTATCGTTCAGCCGGACCACTCCCATCACAATCCTAAAGACGTTCACCGTCACTTGGGACAGCATAAGGGTCAGCTTGTGAAAGAACTTGGAGAGCAGGGGGTGGAAGGAGAACCGAACACCGCCTTCCATAATGGCAAGGATGGGGACATGGATGTGAGACGGCCCCGGCTCCATGTCACCGAGCGGGGATAAGGAGATGTGAACGTCGTTAGGTATGTCATGCTCCAACCTGAAATCCCAGATGTCAGACTCCGTATCCAACAGCCGTCGAAACTTGTCGGACGTCCTCTTCGACGCTATTGTTAGATCTGAAAAGAACACAAACAGTACGATACCGTTAGTCGGTCCGGCATCAACCAGCACAGTTAAGCACAGGGAAACCATTGGCTTGGCCTTCAACCAACAGCCAAGGCTAGTTCGGCTCAGCCAAGAACAGTTTGAAGATGTTCATCTTCACCCGTGAAGCCCAGAAATGTTCAGAGAGTTTCCAAGCCCCACAGATGGCAAGGGAGGTGAATCCCAAGGAAAAACGTCACAAAATCGATGAAAAATCAGAGGAAACGGTGAATGCTTGCTGAAATGAGGGAAGAACAATCACCTGGAGCGCAGTCGGTGCTTGAAAAAGCTCAAAGAAAGTTCGCCAGAAACTGGGGAGACGGTGGCTGGAGATTGCCTAAGGGTTGCCGGAAATCTCTTGGGGGATGAGGAAGAAGATGCAAACGGAAGGCTAATGGAACCCTATGAGTGTTTATATAGCAGCGACCTGTGCGGGAAACCGGGTGACCGGCCAAACCGTCCCAACCGGTCATAATGCATTTTCATCATTGCACCTACCTCGAAACTTGTGACGAGGCTGCCAAAAGTTATCAGCATGCGCATGCTGTCCCATCCATCGCAGAGCCAACCAACAACATCACGCCACGTGGACTGTCCAACTGTCATTTCAGGTGCACGCCATCTAATAGGGCTGACAATTGTCGACGCGACGTCTGGACAGACACGCCAATAGCGCAGAAGGAAACACGTCATCGAATTCAAACTAATGGTTCATAAAGGTGTCAGAGGTCCAACTTCCAAGATACTCCAGTGGTACGGTCATCCTCCTCTTCGGCACCGACGTATCCCTTCGGTGCTAAATCAACCCCGCTTCAGCCAAAATGCCCTGGCCAAAGGGGTTGATGGGCTATTGTTGGGGGCCGAACTAAAGAGAGACCGGAGCCATGACCTCCTCCGGGAGGACCGCAACACAGGCCAGCTATCAGGGGGCTGAGTAGTTAAGAGCCGACGACAGGAGCTCCCTAGGGCTTGCTCCGGCACTAGAGCCTCACAACCCAGGGATGGTTCCCAACCAGTGAGTCAACAAGTCGAGGTCATGCGACCGAGCAGAGGCAGAGGCCGACGGAAGGGGGCTTCCCCAGGGCTTACTTCGGCATAGAAGATTTACTGCCTGGGGACAGCTCCCTATCAATGGTTCACCGTACCGAAGGGTGCTCCTTCGACTGAACAAAACAAATACCTCGTCTACAGGGAAGATTCCCTCGGGAGACAGCATTTCGGATTTTGCACACATGGCAGACACATGTCTGACACGAAGATCATCTTTTCTGCAACATGCTTTTCAATCTTTCTGTCACCCAATGCTGTCAGGCGGCGCCGCCTGACACTGTCGAGGCTGACCTGTCGTTCGGATGTTCAGGCACACAGGGGGGACAGACACGCTATCCGATCACGTAGACAGGCAGTTCAGTCACGCTGAAGCGCATATCCCACACCCACCGGTGGCTCTATATAAGGGAGATGGCATTCAATGCATAGGTGCACCTTCTCTCTTGGCCCAAGATTTGTCCATTTGCTTTCTCTCTCTACAATATCTTGTTGACTTAGCCATCAGAGGGTCCACCGACGACATTTGCTGGTAGCCTAATGTTTCCTTCTTTTGCAGCCAAGGCTCAGTCTTATCTTCACCGCTAGCAACCGGGAACCACTGCAAGAAAGGCTTACCTCCCAACAAATGGTATTTGGTGAGTTTGTTTAAGATTGTGATAAACA
>NMUG010007012.1:0-12285 GCA_002855965.1 Monotropa hypopitys
GCATTGATATTTTGGGAAGCTTCTTGGGTCGGGTTGACCTTATCTCTTGGGCGAAAATAAATAAAAATGAATAAAAATGAAAAATAAAATATCTAAAATCGTAAAAATATCCCGAAGTTCTGAATCTTGGTCCGAAGCTTCTTTTTGCGCTTGGCCGGCCCCTTGACGAACTTGGACTTTGACGATTTAAATTTGATATTCCTGATCGTAGAGTTGGATCAGGAATATAGCAAATGACTCGGGCTTGAACCAGACGTTTCCCGGGAAATCCCTGAAATTCGGCTCCGTTACTTAGAACAAAGAGAGAAGCACGGGTTGCACCTTCAGGACTACTGAGCTTCTAAAAAACCTGCTCCACTAGGAATGCCAAAATTGGAAGATAAGATCCGTGCAAAATTCATTCATTGATTTCCGAGGCTACTGGTCAGCTGCACGGAGAACCGAACGGATTGTCGTTTACCCTTAACTGAACCCCGAATCTGGATCTGACGGATTCAATTTTTACGTTGTCCTCTCTATAACAAAAACGTCTTCGACTTTCCGTTCAGAAATGGAAATTCGGATGTTTGTGGGAAATTCTGCCCATTCCCGAGGATTCTTGGCGGTCGGGGGCTGACGCCGTAAATAAAGCAAAAAGCGGTAGGTGTACCTTTTGGACTGCTCGGCTTCCGGAAAATCTGCTCCACTAGGAATGCCAGACTTTGAAGACAAGGTCCGTACAAAATCCGTTCACTGATTTCCGAGGCTGCTGGTCAGCTACACGAAAAACCGATCGAACTGACATTCACCCGTAATTAAATCCCGGATCTGAATCAGACGGATTTAATTTTTCTACCTGCTTCACGATAATTGATTTACTGCCAATATTCCGTCTAACAACAGAACTCTGACTATTCATGCGGGATTTTGCTCGTTCCCGGGTATTTTGCCTTTTTCGGATGCAGTTTCAGTGCCGTCCGTCGGAATTTTCTTGACTGGTGCGTCGACTTTAAATTCTGAGACAGGTAAATGTTCCTTAACACTTTGTCGCTGCTCGTTGACTGTTGCTGAAATTTTCAGATAGCGTCGGTGTTGTTCGCGAAGAGTCCGAACATCCCGGATATGCACATTAATCCCTGAAGAGGTATTTTAGCGGATTTCTGAATAAGTTGGAGGCTGAGTCAAAATTTGGGTATCAACAGTCACTATCAAAAATCAGTACCCGCTATCCCGAATCGACTATTTATTTGACCAACTACAAGGAGCTAGTATAATCTTAAAGATCTACCTTCACTCAAGATATCACCAACTCAAAGTCAAAACCAAATATGTAGAAAAGATAGTCTTTCGTACGCGATATGGTCAATATGAATTTCTTGTCATGCCCTTCAGAGTAACCAATGCCCCAGCAGCATTCATGGACCTCATAAACTGAGTTTTTGCCAATTATCTCGATGAATTCGTGATTGTATTAATCGACAATATCCTCATCTACTCAAGAAATGAAGAGCAATATGCAACTCACCTATTGTTCGTCCTGCATACCTTGAAGAATAAGAAAGTGTACGCAAAGTTTAGCAAATGTGAATTCTGGCTCAAAAGTGTCCATTTTCTCGGGCACATCATCGACGAAGGTAGAATCTCAGTAGACTCCTAGAAGATCGAAGCTATCATCGATTGGCCAATCCTTGTATCAATGATAGAAGTCCATGGCTTCCTAGCACTTGCCGGCTACTACCGACTTTTTGTTCAAGATTTCTGAAAAATTGCCACACCCATGACAGAGCTTACACACAAAGGAGAACCATTTATATGGACCAAAGAGTGGGAGGAGTGCTTCCACGAATTGAAGAAAATACTCACAACAGTACCAGTCCTGGCTCTACCCAGTTGAGAAAAAGGATTTGCAGTTTATAGTGATGCTTTACACAAAGGGCTTGGATGTGTTCTGATTCAACAAGAGAAGGTAATTGCCTATGCTTCGCGTCAACTAAAGCCTCACGATAATAACTACATCATGAATGATCTAGAGTTTGTTGCGGTAATCTTTGCACTGACGATCTGACACCACTATCTTTATGGAGTTTGATGCAACATTTTCACCAACCATAAAAGTCTGAAGTATGTCTTCACTCAAAAGAAGTTGAACCTCAGGCAACGTTGATGGTTGTAATTCATGAACGACTACGATCTCAACATCCAATACCATCCTGGGAAAGCCAACGTAGTGACAGATGCTTTGAGTCAAAAAGAAGAGAGAAAGGTGGATCACTCCTACCTAGCGTATCTAGCAATAGTCACTGTCGAACCTTCTATCATAGAAGAATTAAATCCTTGCAAATGAGCAAGCCGAAGCTAAAAAAAGATCCTGGAAAGCACCCAAGGCAATCCGGAAAGCAAGTTCACCACCTCAGACGGCACAATCGGGTTTCAAAATCGGGTGTGCGTACCCAATGACAAAGAACTCAAATAGAAAATCATGGACGAGGGCCACAATCAAAATTCGCAATCCATTCTGACCAAGCAAAGGTGTATCAAGACCTCAAAAAATCCTATTGGTTGATGGACATGAAACACGATATAGTCAATTATGTTAACCGATGCCTACAGTGCCAAAAAGTCAAGGCAATTCGTCAGAAGCCAGCGGGTCTACTCCAACCCTTACCGATCTCAACGTGGAAGTGGGAAGACATCACGATGGACTATGTTATAAGATTCCCTCGATCAATCAAAAGCCAATAATGAAATATGGGTCGCAGTTGATCACTTGACTAAATTCACATACTTCATCTCAATCAAGAACACCTACTCGATGGACAAAATGGCGACTACCTATGTACAAGAAATCATTCGACTGCATGGAACACTGATGTTTATCACATACGACAGGGATCCACATTTTGTATCTAGATTCTGGAAGTCACTACAAAAGGAAATGAAGACAACACTGAATTTTAGTACATCATTTCACGCTTAGACCGATGGCCAATCTGAGAGAACAATCCAGACATTGGAAGATCTATTGCGAGCATGCACATTGGAATTTCAAGGAAATTGGGAGGAGCACTTACCTATAACAGAATTTGCCTACAACAACAGCTATCAAACAAGTATCGGGATGTCACCGTTTGAAGCCCTATATAGAAGAAGCTGCAGGTCACCATCTTGTTGGTCACAAGTTGGGGAGACAGAACCTACAGGACCAAAAATCGTGCAAGAAATAACAAAAAAGATCAAGTTGATCCAGGACAGAATAAAAATAGCCCAAGACTGTCAAAAAAGCTATGCGGATGCCCATCGAAGGGAACTTAAGTTCCAAGAAGGCAACAAGGTGTTCTTAAAAGTATCACCGATGAAGGGAGTCATCTGGTTTGGAAAGAGAGGGAAGTTAAATCCATGATTCATCATACCATTCGATATAATTGAAAGAATTGGGCCAGTTGCTTATCGTTTAGCCCTAATGCGAGAGCTAGCCAATGTTCATGACGTATTCTATGTATCGATGCTTCGGAAGTATGTGCAAGATCTGACACACATCTTAATCCAACCACCTGTCGAGCTGGAAAAGAACCTATCCTACGAGGAGCGGCCAGTGCGAATCATGGATCGACAAGAGAAGCAGTTCAGGAACAAAGTCATTCCATTGGTAAAAGTATGGTGGGAGAATCAGTCTGAAAATGAAGCCACTTGGAAGAAAGAAATTGATATGCGCCATAAATATCCAGAGTTATTTAATTAAGGTAAAAATTCAAATCTTGGCACTTGCATTTATTCGACAACTCGCCTAAGTTTGGGGACCAAACTTTTTAATGGACGGGAGGATGTGAGGCCCGTCTCGGTAAAATATACATGATATGCAATTATTGTGTGAAAATATATTTTGGGAATATTTAGAAATTTTTCGGAAATTATTTGAGGTCTTATATAGCATTTAAACAATTTTTGGGGAATGTTTTGAAAGAAATAATTAAAATCGAGGTCAAGATGTTGAAATTTAAGAATCTGGGGCAAATTTAATAAAATGCTAGAACTGTCTGGACCAGAGTGTGATTGGTCAGCCACGTCAGCCGACCAGTTGGTGGTTGGGCAGCAAAAGCTACATAAAGCCACCACAAAGGCTATGGAAAAGTCAATCGGCAGGCGGCGCAACAACTTTCGGTGGGCTGTCAGGATGCTGTAACAAATGGGCGCTCATTAGATGGGGAGGACGGCTGCTCGACAGTCCAAGTAGGCAATTAATGTCGCATTAATAAAAGCCAACTATCCCCTCCGGACATATAAAAGGAGGCCCTCGGGCATTCATTTCAAACCATCAAACCCTATGGAGCATTTATAAATTCTCTAAATCTTTTTCCGTCAAGACTTTCTTTTCCGACCAACCTCCGTTCAGTCTAGTAGTGCTCGGCAGTTATTGTCCGAGCAGCCTCTCTTTCAAAATCAGCTCGGCTAAGCCTCTCAGTGATCGGCAACCACCCGTCCAAAGCAGTTAGTCTCTTCTCTGTTCGGCATATACCTCATCCGGATCACCAGAGCTTATTCGTTGTCCAAAAGTCAGACCTACGGCACTCTGGTACTTCGGCCAAGAGGTAACTTTCCCTTGTTTAAATTAATCACACTTGCCTACTATTCGGTAGACCTCTTTAAAGGTCTGGTCAAACAAAAATTAGCTCAACAAACCCTTGAAGTGATCATTCAAGCCTGTTTCTGTATGGCCGATACTTAGTTGCACTGAAATAACTTTGATTAATGTTTGGCAGAGCACCTTTGTGTTGGGCCCACCTTTGAAATATTCAGAACAAATTAAATCAGTTCGGCAGAGTTCCCATGTGCTCGTCAAGTCCATCCCAGACACTTGTCCAATCAGGATGATTATTTCCAACCCCTTTTTCAGCCAGAGAACTTCTGCTCGACAGAGCAATAATCCGTTCTTTGAGAACTCGAGCCCTCTATGCTCGACTGGACATCAGCTGAGTCAGAAAATGTCCCCAAACACTTGTAATTTCATTTCGACCTATTTCGATAATTTATCAATCCAGAACACTTAGTTCCCGCACTCCAATTGTGCTCAGCTTGTTTCGACCGACGTCACACAAAACATGGTATTCCCATTCAGCACTGGGAATCCTCAACTCACTGTTAGACCGACAGCCTTTTGCTCGGTTGTTCGGCAAAACCTTGAAACAATCCAACGGGCAATATCTTTTCTGCTTGGCATCTCGACACATGAACCCCTTAGTCCTCTGGTCTGTTTTGTGTTCGGTCACTGGACATGTCTATATTTGTCCCACCTCCATACTGTAACATAGTGTTCAATAAAATCCTTCTATGATATCCCAGTAGCTTTAGGAGTTAGGGCAGTATTGTGTTCGGCTAGTATTCCCTCCGATCTAATTAAGGTTGTGAACTTTATTCCCTAGTATACCATCTGGGTAGATTAGTGGTCGTACAATGGTCCTCTAGACGGATGGCCTTCGGCCAGGAGATTGACAACTCAATTCGATAGTATTAAGAGAATAAGAAATCTTTAACTAATGTGGCAGGATAACTTGTGGACTAGGCCTGAGACAATAAAATCAAACAGAATCAGATGAATCTTTATGTGCCTTTATTACTCATACAATTTATAAAAAGCATGTTAACATTTGGAAAATGTATGTTTTATGCTAATAAGCATCATACGATATTATGATTGCCTCTTGAAACAAAAATGGCATGTACACACTTTTATTATCATGGATTGGCAACCCGTATTTTTTTTGATATAATTGAATGGCATGAACTGTGACACAGTAGCTCGGATGTTGGGGCTAAGTCTAAAACTAATAGGGCATGGGGAATAAGAGTGGGATCATGACTGTCATGCCCGAATTTTCAAACCTTTTTTTAATTTGCATTAATAAGAAAAATAACTAACACCATAATATACCCCATCCATACAAGCTTGAAAATCTAGGCATGAATGAGAAAAGAAATAAAAGGTACAACCAAACCATAGAGTAAGGAGAGAGAGAAAAGTACAAGTTTTAAGTTTACAAACTTCCTACTCTATTACAAGCTCAAAGGAGCCTAAATAAACATCAAAGATAAAAAGGGGCTTCTTCAAAAGTCTTTGCAAAAGCTTGCTATGCGTTAAGTCCTCTAAGGGAGGGATCAATACATGTGGAGAAAAAGAAGGGTGTATCACGCCAAAATAGGAAATACCTATCATCTAGCATATCCAAGACTGGCATGGACTCGTGTGTCAATGTAGAGCATGCAATACATAGCTATGTACGAGACACAAACAATGGCAATGATCCAACTACTAATATGTGACTCCAACACAAACTACTCATATGCAAGTTTTATCAATAAGGACCACTAAACCAAGTGTTCACTCAATCATGCATATGAATTTCCATTTCTTCCCATGATACACATATATAAGTTCACCTTTTCATTTATCGATTTCATACAATGGATATGCCTTGGAATCCCATTATAAGTCCATCCCAAGTTATCCCATTTGTTTTATTCCTTACATTTCATATTGTGGATACCTCATGGAATCCCGTCAAAAGTCTATTCCATATTATCCCATTTTGGTTATCGTTGTGTCAAGTAACGTTGATAGGGTAAGGTTGGTATAGTAGTCGTCCAAATACACTAACCATTCCTTTCCGTCTTTCCCCAAGTAATCGCTGGGAGGGCCAAGATACCCCCATTGTGCACAATGTCATGGATGGCGCGACCATTTCGGGAACCCCGTTACAAGTCCATTCCCATATACAATATAAGTCAACCTCTATCATTGTTACGTCACCTAGCCAAAGCTAGCCAAATCACGTTGTTTGCATAATTAATCGTGTCAAGTGAATTCATCTTTCATATCCACATTCCTAGCCGATACTAGTCAATTACCTACGTGGGTCATTATTTCCATTTAATTTCATTCATGACTTAACAATGCGATAATTGACCCGACATGCAACCCAAGTTCACCGCACATGACCAACATGACTAATGCATCGAATAGACATCAATTATGCCCAATTGCTTGAATATCAACTCAATTTGAACATACGACCTTCAATTGAGCAAAATCCCTAAATATCAAAATTAGGGTTTACTATAAAATTCGGGCTTTTTAACACAAAGCTCAAAATATGAAATTGAACCTAGGGGTATACAAATACATCTCTATGGACTACTTATCTACCATTAATTTCATGAGGTAAACCCTAACCCTAGACCAAATGTTCCAACATGATTCTAGGTACAAAATCGATGAAATTAAACACATCCAAGAGGGGGAAAGGAGAAGGCACAATCAAGAAGATGATAGAGATAGATAAATCCTACCTTAGGTGAGTTTTAGCAAATTCCTAGAATTCGAACCTTGACGAATGGCTTTGATATGTAGCTTTCCGGAGATCCCTTGACGTGAGGAGCAACCTTTCTCCTTGCCAAATCTTCAATGGAGGCTTGGAAGGCCTTGAATTTGTAGAGAGAAGTGAGAGGATGGAGATGGAGGTAGAAAGAGTTAGAGTGAGAGTTAGGGTTGCAGAAATAAGGGGAAGATTCCCAAAAATCAGTCTAAGGATGATATATAAACTTTATGGCAAATGACCAAAAAACACTTAATGAGTTGCTGTCCGACTAGCCGGTTATCAATAATATGAAGAGTGTGTTATCGATAACCACTCTCTCGGGTATATCAAGGGACAGTCGGGTTATCGATAACATGAAGAATATGTTATCGATAACCACACTCTTGGGTATTTCTAAGGGCTAGTGATGTTATTGATAACATGAAGAGTGTGTTATCGATAACCCACTCCTCGGATATTTCTATGGACCACTTTGGTCCAAAATGGAGAAAACTGATAACATGCATAACTTTCTTACCCAAACTCCGATTCGAGCGATTTCAGTTGCGTTGGGTTCGTACTTGAATCCCCTACCATATTCTAGGGTCAACCACCTCATAAATGTAGATGAGATTTGGAGATTTAAAATCAATCAAGATCCATAAGTCGATTTAAATTGCAAATTAAATTCCGGAAATATTCATAAAAATACGGGTCGTGACACCTCAACCACCTTAAAAAAATTGTCCCCGAAATTTCCTAAGGTAAGGATAGAAGTATCGGCACAATTTAAATCAAGTACAATAACGAATCAAGATAACTCCGGATATCTGCTACGAATCTCGTCTTCGTGCTCCCAATTCGCTTCTTGGACACCATGATTGCTCTATAAAATCTTCAATAACGGAATAGTTTTTCCCCGAAGCTTTGCTTACTAGAATCAAGGACACGAATCGGCTTCTCTTTGTATGATATATCGGCTTCAAGCTCCACATTCGACCAATCAATCACATAAGACGGATCTGGCTCATACTTCCGCAACATGGATACGTGGAAGACATCGTGCACATTTGGGATATTTGATGGCAATGCTAAGCGATACGCAACCTCTCCAATCTTCTCGATGATATCGAAGGGACCAATGAAATGCGGAGTAAGCTTTCCTTTCCTTTCAAAGCGAGAAATACCACGGCGAGGAGACACTTTAAGGAACACGTGATCTCCAACTTCAAATGATAAAGGGACACAGTGTCTATCAGCATAACTTTTGTAACGGCTTTGAGTAGTAAGCAATCTTTGACGAATTGACTTGATTTGTTCGGTGATTTGTTGCGTCATCTCTAGCCCAATAATGGTCGACTCTCCCACATCAATCCAACAAACGGGCGATCTATACGGCCTACCATACAAGGCTTCGAACAGAGCCATACCAATGCTAGAGTGATAACTGTTGTTGTAGGCGAATTCTATCAATGGCAAATGGTCAACCCAATTCCCATGGAAATCCAACATGCATGCCCGCAACATATCTTCGAGAATCTGAATCGTGCACTCTGACTACCCATCGGCCTGTGAATGAAAAGCAGTACTGAACAAGAACTTCGAACCAAGAGAACTATCGAATACAATAGATGAAACGCGGATCTCTATCGAATACAATAGATGAAGGAACCCCGTGCAGTCGAATAATCTTCTGAATGTACAATCGGCTCAACGAATCAATTGATTGGGCAACCCAAATCAGCAAGAAATGTACAGTCTCCGTCAAACAATCAACAATAATCCAAATAGAATTGTGACCACCCAGAGACTTCGGAAAACCCGTAGCGAAATCTATCGTGACGTGATCCCACTTACATTCGGCAATTGGTAACAGTTGTAGCAAACCGACAGGACGTTGATGTTCGGCCTTGACTTGTTGATATGTGAGGCATCTGACGACAAACATAGCGACATCTTTCTTCATACCCGTCCACCAAAACTGACGCTTAAGATCATGGTACATCTTAGTTCCACCTGGATGAACGCCTAACGGCAAATGGTGAAACTCGTAAAGGATACCTCCTCGACAAGATTATGGAACGAACAATCAGTCACAAAATCGCAAACTAGAATCCACATGAATCATCCACCCTTGACGCGCATCTACGCTAAGGAACTTCACTCGAAAGGATAACGCTTCCGTATCGTTGGCTTGTGCTTCAATGACCCACCGAGATAACTCCGAATGAATCGACAAATTACACAAGATAGCTTGTCCCCCGATCTCTTCCACATGCAAAACAAATGAACCCAAATCCTCCATGGATTTCCAATCACGCACGGCCAAACTCTCGAGATGAGAAGACTTTCGACTCAAAGCGTCCACAACCATATTGGCTTTACCCTGATGATAATGCAACTCAAAATCATAATCTTCTAAGTATTCCATCCACCGTCGTTGTCGTAGATTCAACTCTTTTTGTGTAAAAAATACTTCAAGATTTTATGATTGGAAAATACTTCGAATTTTTCCCCGTAGAGGTAGTTACACC
This sequence comes from Monotropa hypopitys, assembly GCA_002855965.1. Taxonomy (NCBI): domain Eukaryota; kingdom Viridiplantae; phylum Streptophyta; class Magnoliopsida; order Ericales; family Ericaceae; genus Monotropa; species Monotropa hypopitys. Next base: position 9,863 of record NMUG010007012.1, read on the forward strand.
ACATCTTTAATGCAAAAATGATAGCCGCCAACTCTAGATCATGTGTAGGATAATTTCGCTCGTGCTCTTTCAATTGCCTCAAACCGTAAGCCATAACCTTTCCTCCCTACATGAGAACACAACCCAAACTGTCGTGTGACACATCGCAATAAACCGTATAACCCACTCCCCTTTCTGGCACAATAAGAATAGGAGCAGAAGTCAACCGACTCTTCAGTTCCTCAAAAGAGATCTCACAAGAATCATCCCACACAAAAGGAACACCCTTTTGGGTTAAACGTGTCATATAAGCTGCTAGGCGAGAAAAATCAAGAACAAAGCGTTTGTAGTAACCCGCAAGCCCAAGGAAACTACGGATATCGAACACATTCTTCGAATGCGGCCATAAAGAAACGGTATCAATCTTGCTAGGATCTACGGACACACCTTCATCAGAAACGACATGGCCAAGAAACTTCACCTCCGGTGGCCAAAACTCAAATTTGTTGAATTTGGCATATAAACGATGCTCTCGCAACAACTCTAACACAACACGAACATCAATCTGGTGCTCTTCCTCTGATGCCGAATAAATAAGAAGATCATCCACGAATACCACAATAAAATGATCAAGATGGATACGGAAAATACGATTCATGAGATCCATGAATGTCACTGGAGCACTGGTCAAACTGAACGGCATAACAACAAACTCATAATGGCCATAACGTGTACGAAAGATCGTCTTCGGAATATCCTCCGCACAGACTAACAACTAATGGTAACCAGATCGCAAGTCAATCTTGGAGAAGCATGTAGAACCACGAAGTTAATCAAACAAGTCGTTGATCATTGGCATAGGATACTTGTTCTTAATAGTGACATGATTCAATTTCTGATAATCAATACACAAGCGCAACGAACCATCCTTCTTCTTGACAAATAAAGCTGGAGCACTCCATGGCAACGAACTAGGGAAAATAAAACCCAATTCATACAATTCTTGCAATTGAGACTTCAACTCCCGCAACTCGGCTAGCGCAAAACTATAAGGTGGGACCGAAATAGGCGATGTTCCCGGCAATAAGTCGATAGAGAACTCAACTTCCCATCTAGGAGGCAAACTTGACAACTCTTTCGAAAAGACATTCGGAAACTCACAAACTACAAGTGGCAACTCCCCGCGATGAGAAGCATCATCATCCAAGCTAAGACTCATAAGTAAACAACTAACAGAATCACGCTTCCGAGGATCATAAAAACAAGCGTCCAACATCTCATTTCTCTCTCTGTAAATATAAAACAAATCTCCATCCGGAGAACGTACTCGAATGCGCCACCGATAGCAATCGATAGTGGTATGGAAAGTATACAACCAATCCATCCCAAGAATAAGGTCGAACCCCGACATACCCAATACAATAAAATCAAAGATGAAATTCCGATCTTCCATCATCAACTCACAATCCTGGCAAACCCGGTTCAATCGAACATGACCTCCTACCGGAGTATCCACAAACAAATGTGGATCCAGAACGTCCACATCCAACTCTAACGCACGAATAAATAATGCAGCGAGTAAAGAATGCGATGTACCCAAATCAAATAGAATGCTAGCCCATGAATTATAAATGAGAAACATACCACGAACCACTGAAGTCTCGGGTTACTGCGATGTAGAAGGAATCGAAGCGACATGAATGGCATATGCTCTGCCATGAGTAGTAGGACCCTGAAAATGACTGCCTCTCTGCTGAAACTGTTGTACTGGCCTGACAGGAGCCACACCCCCACTAGAACGGGAAGTATGGCCCGAAATGGCTGGTCCTGCCTAATTAGGGCGTTGATGCCCATCCCGTGGCTGCTGCACTGAACCTGTCTCACTGTGACTGCCAGCTCTCCTCGAACAATCTCTAGCTAAGTGACCCACCTGGCCACACTCAAAAGAGGCAGAGGCTCTGCACTCTGCTCGCATATTCCCCATCTGATGGCATCGATGACAAACAACCGGGTCCCTTACTGAACTCGCACTCCCCTGTGATCTCTGGCCCTTAGAAAAGTGTGATTGGTCCTTCTGGCACTTCCTTCCAAAACTCCCCGATGACGAACTAGAGGTAGATACCTAACAATATGGCTCCCATACCTTCACTCCCTGGGACGACTCTATCTTTGGCTCGATGGCTCTAACACAATCGACAATATTCGCAAAGGCATGGATCCACTGGCTCATCACTAGCTGTTGGATCGATGAATGAAGACCCCTTTCGAAGCGTTTGTATTTCCTCTCCTCAGAGCTCACCAAGTCTATAGCAAACCTCGACAATGCCTAGAATTTCATGGCATATTGGGACACCATCATAGTCCACTGCTCTAACCTCTCGAACTGTTCCTGGAGCTGCTCTATGAAGCTCTCTGGGAAGTACTGCCCCTCAAAGATGGACTGG
>NMUG010007013.1:0-12283 GCA_002855965.1 Monotropa hypopitys
ATTTGATCCAAACGTTTCTAGGGTGTTCACTCACAAGCAAAGTTCCCACATGTTTTTCAAGTTCAAGAGTTCCTTCCCCAGAGTTTAAGTGCAAGAATAAAATCCAACAGCAAGGACACAAGAAATGTATGCACAAAATGCAACTATCAACAAGTGCCTTAAAAAGTAAAACATTTTAGGATCATTCAAGACTTTAGGCTTTTATTGTTAAAAAGGGTAAAAGAAATTCTTATGGAAACAATGCACCTTAGCTTGATTATCTACCCCATTTGTTTCCATATCTCACAATCATAAAATTTCATAAGGAACACACTCAGAACAAAAAGATATTCTCATTGATTTTTTTTGCTCAAAAACTCCTAGAAAATAACATCAGTCAGAATTCACACAATAACAACAAGGACAAGTCTTTTGTTAAACCCTCCATCATTCCCAAAAGTTTAGGTTAGGTTTTGGCAGGTTTGGGGTGTGAATAAAGGTTGACAGGAGTGAAGATATTGGCTGGGATTTCTTCCACATCAAGATCTTTGGCTTTTGGAAACATTGAAGTGCTTGGGGCAGGTCCACCCCTGGCCCACTTGACCATGCCCAACTGACTCCGCAACAAACTTTGCTCCCTCTTTGTGGACTGTTTAACTCCTTTATCACCCATTTCCACCCTCTTCCACTCTTTCTTGAGCTCCTTCAACAATTTTCAGTCTCCTCAATGTATCTCCCTGAGTTTCCTACAAGTATGCAACCCTCTTTACATTCTCTTTCTGCCCTTTTCTGATCTTCTCAATTTGTTTCTCTTGTTCTTTTTGCCTTTCCTCTAGAACTTTGATCATGTCAGCATTGTCTTTTACTATTTCAAGAATCAGGGCTGTTTTCTTTTTCTCTTCCATCTGCTCCTCCATCAACTTCTTCATCATCTCTTTCAATTCCCCCATTTCTTGGCTGTTTTGCATTGGTTGAAGGGTTGTAGGTTGGATTAATGGTGTTGGCTAGGCTTGAGATGGAGTATCTTCAGGTTGTTCTTGGGTTTGAGTCTCAAGATTAGTTGGAAGTGGCATAGGCAGAGGAGTAGGTGGGTTAGCACTGGTTGATTCAGTAGGTAAGGGATAGCTTTTGGTAACCTCCTCAGTTTTTGGCCTTTGTGGGACCATTCTCCCAATTGTTTTTTCAGTTAAGGGTCCAAATGTGGGCTTATCCCACCTATACTTTGCCCCTAGCTTCAATCCAGATTCTTCACAGAAAGAAGTAATCATATATGGGAATGGGATACCACTTTTCAAACTAGCACGAGTTTTAAATTCCTTGATGACTGTGAACATTATTTCAGAAATATCAATCTTCCTACCCTCCATCAACTAATAAAGACCTCAGGGATGGTACGGAATTTTTCAGACCCTTTAGGTCTAATGTTTGAATAGATCACTTTATTCATCAAAGCTACCTCTTCCTTAAACATCCCCTATTTGAATCTACCATCCCCTTTCTTAAATACTTCCAACCATCCTGCTGTACACGTCTTCTTTGCCAATGAATCACCTTCTAAACTTTGGTACCCTATTTTTGGATATTCAACATCACTAGATTTCAACTTAGGGCATTTAAGGAATTGGGCTATCCTTTAAGCTGTGACAATAATGACTTTCCCTTTCATCTTCCCACTCACCCTGTTTTCTTTTTCTTTTGCATCAAGGGTAGTATAAAACTCTTTTACCCAGGGAAGGACATAGCCGGGGATATCTTCAAACCAAGTTTTTATTCCTAACTCCTACAAGGGCTGGGAAAGAAGATCTATGTACTGCTCAGTGTTTCTTTTTACTACCCATGCTTTGGAGGAGCGTTGGAGTTGGAATGGATGTTGTCCAGATTTAAAAATTTCTCTTTCACAAATCACAACCCTCCCCTCAATATTTTCTTTTCAGTTGAAGTTTTTCAGAAATCTTTTTCCTCCCTTCCTCTCTTTTTTCTTTGGCTCAGGGGTGGACTGAGGAATTGGGTTTGTTGTGGGTGGTTCAGGTGTAGGTTGGGATGCAACCTCAAGATTTGGCTCAGAATTTTTTTCATTGGTTTGGTGTTAGACACATGATTTTGTAATATAATGGCGTCTACATCTCTTCTTTGGATTAGTGCACTGATACTTTAATGTCATTATATATTATTTTGTGCAAAAGTGTATTTTTATCAAGGTTATAGGAAATTGATGATTTGCGCAACATTGAGTCGGGGAGATTCATGCGAAGTCGAAAGAGGACAAGTGAAAAGAAGAAGAGGAAGAAATGCTGTTGAATAAAACACAAAAAGTAAGAAAGACATGGAAGTTGGAAGGAGTTCACAAGCAACAACAAGCAGCAAACATTGCCCTCCAGAAGCCGTTTGTACCGGTATGTATGGCACCCGTATCGGTATGGAAAAGCTCCCATGTACCCCAAGTTTTGTGAAAGAGTTTGGAAGATGAGCAGAAATATTTTGTACCGATACGCAAAAATGGCCGTACCGGTACGCGCAAGACTTAAGAATCCTCCGAAGACATTTGTACTAGTATGCGGAAATGGTCATATGTTACGAGGCACAGCTGCAGCATATTAAGTGTATTTCTTGATTATTTTTGTGAAGGGACTATATATAGGAATGTTAAAAAAACGTATATGACATGTTTTTACAGATTAGAGTTTTTAGTGGCAACTAGGGTTAACTCCTCCCTCTCTCTACCTCCCTACCTCCCTTCTTTCTCTCTCTCTCTCTCTCTCTACATTTACTAAGGCATTTGGTTGGATTCAAGCTTTTTGGTCTTTATTAATGTTGTAGGTAAGCTTCTCCTCTCTTTACTCATCTACTTTATTGCACTACTTGTATTGTACTTAACATTTTCCTTTATTTCTCTACTTAGTTGTAATTGCTTTAATTCTTAGTATGTGTGAGCAGTCACTTGGTGAAGTCATGGAGTGAGGGTATTCTATGACTTGGGTGATTTATGCACATCCATTTTCAATGCTAAGTCTAGGTTTTACTTGGGACAAAGCTTAGGTTAGGTCCCCTTGATCTTGTGTTGACAAGCTTGCTTGGCACACTTGATGCTTGGGGCTATGGTCCTCCAAGTGTTTGATTAAATGGCAAAAACAAGTTAGTCCCTTGAGAAACCTAGAACCTAGCTCAAAATGACCGTTCTTGTTTTATCTTCCGAGCAATGGCCTTGACTTAGCCTTAGCTCGAGTAAATTACAGATGTGTGTAAATTACCCAAGTCTAAAATATTCAATCTCCAATGACTTTGCCTTCTTTAATTAGTTAATTTCACTTCACCTAGTGTAATTTAGGATAAACAAACAAACCAAGAATCAAGTCTAGCATCCTACCGCTAAACTATTTGCAAAGTCAACTCGAAACTAAAGTAACAAATACGTTCCATGTGGATACGATCCCATACTTACCGGGTATTATTCTTGCAACGACTTAGCCCTACGCTTGGGGTTTTGTTGTTATTATAACGGTACTTCTGTGGTCAATCATTTTTGGCACCGTTGACGCGGATACAGTGTTACTTAAGTTAGAGTTTTTACGTTCTTGACTAGTTAGTTGGTGTTGGTGTATGCGATCCTACCTTAGGGACCACACCAATCGATTAGTAAGTCTGGATCCTCCTTATGAGGAAGAAGGGGACAACCTCCCTCCCGTATTCCAAATGGCAGAACTACCGTAAAGGACTATGCGGGATTACTTAAATCCCGACCGCATATCTCAAGCATCTTGCGTAGTCCTTCCCGCCACTCCTCCCGCAAACAATTTCAATGTAAAAACATCGCATATCTCTTTGGTTCCCCATTTTCATGGGAATGACCATGAGAGCGCGTATGCACATATGCGAGAGTTTGATGAAATCATGGGGACAATCGTTAGCCACGATGGCCAAAAAGAGTCGGCTAGTCTCAAGCTCTTTCCTTTCTCATTCAAGGATAAGGCAAAAATTTGGTTTAACGCATTGAAACCCCGGTCGATTTTAAGTTGGAATCAGTTGCAAAACGAGTTTTACAAAAAATTCTTTCCCATTCATAGAACTCGGCAACTCATGTTCCAAATACAAATGTTTAAGGAGAAGGAGGGAGAAATTTTCTATACTTGTTGGGAGAGGTTTAAAGAGTTGTTGCAATTGTTCTCCCACCATGGTTTTGAAGACCATCAAAAGGTGGGATATTTCATGCGGGCATCTCGCAAACTAGTCGCCAACTTATTGACACAATGTGCAACGGGGAATTTCTTGATAAGAGTCTCACCGAGGCATGGGAGTACTTGGATAGACTAGCGGAGAACAAACAATCATGGAATTTTTCGGACCCTTCCGATAGGTCTCGACCTATTCCCTCCACTAGTTCTTCCAGTTCTTTCCATCTTGTTGAAAGGAGCGACCTTCACAAAAAGGCTGATCAACTCGCTCGCAAGATGGAAACTCTTGAGCTCAATCGAGTTAGTGGCTTAGCCCCCGTGGCTAACGTGGAAGAATTATGTGCCATTTGTGACCTTAGTGGTCACACCACCCGAGATTGTCCTGCCCTCCCAGTTCTCAAGGAGACTCTCCAAGGGACCGGGCAAGCGGAGGTCAATGCCATCAATCAAAGGCATGACCCATATTCTCAAAGCTACAATCCCGTGTGGAGAGATCACCCAAATTTAAAATGAGGAAATCAATCCACGCAAGCCCCTACGGCAAGACCACCCCGGGTTTTCACCAACAAATGCGCCCAACTCCAAATCCTCCTCCATTTTCTCCCATTCCTCCACCATTCAATCAAAATGCTTCGAACCCATCTCAATTCAATCAGCATCCTTTGCCCCCAAACTATCCCCTGCAATCTCAAAATTCATATGCTCGGCCTCAAAATCCATCATTAGAGGATGCCCTTGCCATGTTCATGCAAAAGAAATCTTCCATTAACGAGCAAAATGCCCAAGCATTGGGGGATATTAAGGGGCAATTGTCTAAGCTAACCAACACCTTGGGGGTGTTGCAACAAGAAAAGGACAAATTCCCCGCCCAACCACAACCAAACCCCCAAGGTGTTTATTACTTGGCCGATCCAACCGACCCTTCTCAAAATTTTGAGGACGCAAAGTCAATCACGGTCCTTAGGAGTGGGAAGGATGTAGACAAAATGATTCATTCTAAGTCTCCCACTCCTCCATTGCTTCCTACTCCACCTACTTCCTATTTGAATCATACCACCTTGGAACCACCTATCATTGATGAGAGTTCCAATTCCAAAAATGAAAATATCTCAAGTGGTTCATTGTGCCCCATTCCGACTCCTTATCCTCACCGGTTGAGGGTGTCACACAAGTTCACGTCAAACGCCAAAGTGTATGAGCTATTCAAGCAAGTAAAGATCAACATCCCCCTCTTGGATGTGATCAAGCAAGTCCCCTGATATGCTAAGTTCCTAAAAGACTTATGCACGGCAAAGTGCAAGCAAAACGTGCAAAAGAAGGTGTTTTTGACAGAGCAAGTGAGCTCCATCCTCCAAACTAACGTTCCCACCAAATTTAAGGATCCCGGATGTCCTACAATTTTGGTAAAAATTGGGGGAAAGTTATTTGAGAGAGCTTTTCTAGATTTGGGGCGAGTGTAAACTTACTCCATTATTTCATCTATGAGAAACTTGGGGTGGGAAAAATAAAGTCCACCAAGATCAAATTGTAATTAGCGGACCGTAGCTTGCAGGTCCCTAAGGGGGTGGTGAATGACGTACTTATTCAAGTGGAGCAATTCGTCTACCCCGTAGATTTCATTGTCTTAGACACATGTCCCATTGTCGAGGTTCAACCCCAAACTCCTATTATTCTTGGGAGGCCTTTCTTGGCCACGTCCAATGCCGCGATCCAGTGCCGGAGTGGGCTCTTGAACTTGACATTTGGGAATATGACAACCGAACTAAATATGTTCAATGTGTCTACACAAACGGGGGATGATTACGAGTACCACGATGTCAACCTCATTGATACTCTTACCCAAGAGTATGTTGATGAGGTTCTTTGTAAGGACCCACTTGAACAATGCTTGATGGTCGAGGAGGCCAATTTTTTGGATTCACCAGAGGTGGAGTATCTTTACTCCCTCCTTGATGTAGAGGATGTCATGGGGACAGGCTTTTGGTCCCCAAAGTTTGAGGAGTTACCTCCAATGGAACATAAAATGCTACTATCTAGCGTGGAGGCTCCCAAACTCGAGTTAAATGTTCTCCCCAATTCCTTGAAGTATGTCTTTTGGGGAGAACATGAAAATTTTTTGGTGGTGATTTCCTCTTCCCTTGAGGATCACCAAGAGCTTAAATTGTTGGAAGTCCTCCGAAGGCACAAAAAAGCCATTGGATGGACTATCGCTGACATAAAGGGAATTGATCCCACCATTTGCACGCATCGAATCTACCTTGAAGATGACGCGCGGCTGTCTCGCCAATCACAATGACGCTTGAACCCAATCATGAACGACATTGTGCGAGCGAAAGTTCTTATACTTTTAGATGTGCGGATTATCTATCCGATTGCGGATAGTAAATGGGTTTCACCTATCCAAGTGGTGCCAAAAAAATCGGGTACCACGGTAGTCAAGAATGACACCAACGAATTGATTCCCATCCGTCAAGTGACCGGGTGGCGAGTTTGTATTGACTACTGAAAACTAAATGCTAGCACTCGCAAAGACCATTTCCCTCTTCCTTTCATTTACCAAATCTTGGAAAGGGCGTCGGCTCATGCTTTTTATTGTTTCCTAGATGGGTACTCTGGTTACAATCAAATCGAGGTTGCCCTTGAGGACCAAGACAAGACGACTTTCACATGTCCCTTTGGGACCTTTGCTTACTGGTGTATGTCCTTTGGCCTGTGCAATGCCCCCGAAACCTTTTCTAGGTGTATGATGGGGATTTTTAGTGATATGGCGGAGAAAATTTTCGAGGTCTTTATGGACGACTTCTCCGTTTTTGGAGACTCATTCGAAGAATATCTTGTAAATCTTGAGTGAGTGCTTGAGAGGTGTGAGGAAAATAACTTAATCTTGAATTAAGAGAAATGCCATTTCATGGCTACCCATGGAATTGTGCTTGGCCACATCATGTTGGCCAAGGGGATCGAAGTTGACTTGACTAAGATTGATCTACTTACCAAACTTCCCTCTCCAAAATGCGTTACAGATGTCCGCTCTTTTTTTGGTCATACCGGTTTCTACCGGCGATTCATAAAGGACTTTAGCGCTACTTCACGACCCATGTGTCAACTTCTTTCTAAGGATGCCCGTTCATATGGATGGAGGCATGTAAAAAGGCATTCTCCAATCTAAAAGCTAGTCTCACTTCTCCTCCTATTGTGCGAGCGCCCGATTGGGCCATACCATTCGAACTAATGTGTGACGCAAGCGATTACACCATTGGGGCCGTTCTTGGCCAACGGCATGGCAAGGAGCCATGCGTCATTTCCTATGCAAGTAAAACTCTCAACGAGGCTCAAATAAATTATTCAACAACGGAGAAGGAATTACTTGCGGTAGTGTTTGTGTTAGATAAGTTCCGGTCCTACCTTTTAGGATCCCCTATCATGGTCTTCACTGACCACGCCGCCTTGAAATTTTTGCTAACAAAACAAGATGCAAAGGCACGACTTATTAGGTGAATCCTACTTCTCCAAGAATTTGACTTGATCATCAAAGACAAAAAAGGTGTGGAGAATGTTGTGGCAGACCACTTGTCCCAGTTGGAGTTTGAGGATCATTCCTCATACATGCCTATTATTGACTCCTTCCTGGATGAGCAACTCTTTCAAGTGACGAGTTACCCGTGGTTTGCGGACATCGTAAACTATTTAGCCATGGGTCAACTCCCATTCCAATGGTCCCCCAACGACAAGTGATGCTTTTTGAGTGAGGTGAAAAGATTTATTTTTGATGATCCTAACTTATTCAAATATTGTCCGGACTAAATTATCTGGAGGTGTGTGCCAAACCAAGACCAACGAGATATTTTCCGGTTTTGCCACACCGAGGCTTGTGGAGGTCATTTCTCTTCCAAGAAGACCTCCGCTAAAGTCCTCCAATGTGGCTTTTATTGGCCTTCCCTCTTCCGAGACACCTACGAATTTTGTAAAACATGCAAGAGGTGCCAACAATTGGGGAGTGTGACCCAAAGGAACATGATGCCCCTCACAAACATAATTGTAGTTGAGGTTTTCGATTGTTGGGGCATCGAATTTATGGGCCCATTCCCTAATTCATTTGGTTATCTCTATATTTTGTTGGCCATAGATTATGTGTCCAAATGGGTGGAGGCCATCCATACCAAGACAAATGATAATAAGGTGGTCATCAATTTTTTGCGAGAAAATATCTTTGCGAGATTTGGGATGCCTAGGGAAATCATTAGTGACCAAGGCACACATTTTTGCAATAGGCCATTTGAATTTTTAATGAAAAAATATGGCATTATGCATAAAGTGTCTACGGCTTATCATCCCCAAACCAATGGGCAAGAGGAACTTGCTAATAGATAGATTAAGCACATCATAGAGAAAACGGTAAACCCGAATAGAAAAGATTGGTCGTTATGATTGATCGATTCTCTTTGGACTTACCGCACCGCTTTCAAAACTGTGTTGGGCATGTCACCGTACTGGTTAGTGTATGGCAAAGCTTGTCACCTTTCGGTAGAACTTGAGCACAAGGTGTATTGGGCGATTAAACACTTAAACTATCATTTTCCCAATGTCGGTGCCCACCGTAATCTCCAACTAAATGAACTTGAGGAGATGCAGTGGAATGCATATGATATCACGGTGGCTTACAAAGCCAAAGTCAAGGAGGCCCATGATAAGAACATTCACCGGAAGAGTTTTTAAGTAGGGCAAAAAGTGTTATTGTATAATTCTAGACTTCATCTCTTTCCGGGGAAATTGCGGTCGCGATGGGTTGGCCCTTATATGGTGTCTAAGGTTTCTCCTCATGGCGCCATTGAGGTCACCAACCCCGCAAATGGAAATGTTTTCAAAGTGAATGGTCAACGCCTCAAGCCTTTCTTAGAAAATTTTGATGAGGCGTTAGTGGAGGAAGATTTGGTTGATCCCATTTATCGGGACGACAATAGCGCTTAAATCTTTGTGCTTGCATGTGTCTAGGACACGTTAAATCCATGGGGTTTGAGATACCCTCAGTGTTTGTTGTGCTCGAATGGCTATGGATGGTCCGGTATAGCCACCCATGGACTAGCCTTAACTTTGTGTTATCTGGGATTATCTTGGCAGAGAAGGAATGTGAGTGAAAAGTGATTGGGAACTCTCAAGGTTTAGCCACAAAGTGCAACCTTAGGGGGTTCACCTACCGAGTAGCAACCTACCCCGGAATTCTAGGAGATTCCTTCTCTAACACCTTGGCAAGCAAGGAAGTGGGGAGAAAAGTATAACCCATGGGAGTCGCGTGAGTACTTGGCACCATTTCCACTTTTTGCGGTGCATAGTCATTTCTTGTGTAGTAGATAGTTGGCTTGTAAGTCTTTTGCAGGGTAAACATGCTACCACACTAGCCTTGGTGATTTGGGTCTAAGTTGGGGTGAGTGCGGCATTCAGAAGCCCTAAGCATGGGTGCAATTACGTGTCGTGGTTGTAAGCCCAATAAAGCCCCAACGCTGACCCCGTGTGACTAGCTATGGCACCACCTAGGGGCCGAAGGAGTGAGCCTTGGAAGCGTGGCCAATGACGAACAACAAGGAAGGTGAAAAGTCCTCATACTTGGTCAAGGCATAGGTTGGTCCACATTCCACCCTAGAGGTACTATTTCTTATCCCCTATTTTGCACTCTTAACCGCATGAGAACGTTGCTCACATTAAGTTGAGGGGAGTGGTCACATGATGTTTGTGTTTTTTGTCTTGCATCATGTCGGGACCATATACATTTTTTAGAAAAATCATACTTGCATATATTTTTGGGGTTTCATAATGTTTATATGCATGTATAGGAGAAGTCTACATAGGTATCATAGTCCAAATTTTTGAGTCATCTCCATCCATCTCATAAATTTTGAACTCTTTAAGTGCCTAGGATAACATTTGCAATTGTGTTTCAAAGAATGCCACATTTGACATGTATGTACTCTTGAGCATTGTTGAAGCAAGCATGCCATAATCATTAAACTTGCTAAGCATTTGGACTTGAATCATCCAGTATCCCTGTTTTTTGTGTAGCATCGCACCTTGATTACTTGAATGTACATATCTTCCTATCATGAATTTACATTTTTCTTGCATTGATTGCATAGTAGTCGAACTAAAAGCGCAATGTGAAATAAGAATAGGCATTCTTGCATGATTGAACCACTCAAATTTTCCCTTGTCCTATTTTGTGGCCACAATTATGTCCAAATCATTGTATCCGTAGGGAACTGGTTGAATGGAGGTATATTCGGAGGGGTGTGAAAAGAAAAAAAATGAGAGAAAGCCTTGGGTTAATATTCCATTCCCAAAACCTTGCAAAAACCTGCAAATCTCAATAGAAACATTTTCTACCGGTACGCGTACCGGTACACAGAAGCCAACTTCTCAACAGAAACATTTTGCACCGGTACGCAAGTTTACCGTACCGGTACGTAGAGCGCCTAACTTAAAAACCCAATTGGCCCTTATTCAAACATTCAGCCTCTCACTCTCAAAACCTCTCTATCTCTCTCAAAGGAAACCCTCGTTGAAGCCCTCCATCCCCCTCAGTCCTCTCCAAACCCTAGCTACTACTCTCTCCCCCTCTAGAGCTCTCGTCAACCCTCTCTCTCTATTCCCCAGAAACCCTAAACCTCCATCTCATCTTCTGTGGCCTTCAGCCGTTACCCCCACTTGCCAAGATCCTCTCAGACGACCTAAAACTATCGCGGGGCTCACTTCTCTCTTGTCTCACTGAACATTGAACCAATGGCTAGGGTTCACCCACAAGGTATTCCTATGGTCTCTCTCTTTCAATTGAATGATTGGTTGGAAAATCTGTGGTGGCTATTGTTGTCTCTGTGTGTGGTGGTGGTGGTTGTTCCACTGGTAACGAAAAAAGCTGCAAGCTCTAAAGGGAAAGATCTAGTTGAGGCAGGGGAGGAGCTCTACCTGGAGAGGGGAGCTCCCTCACGTAAACGAAAATAATTTGAGGAAACTCAAGCTGAAATGGATAAACTGTGGGGAGATTCATTGAGTACGAGGGCCATCAAGGGAGAACGGTACATTGATGTGAAAAGTTTGAATACCAATGATTACGGTATGCTCGCAATTAAGAACCGAGGACTCGATGCTTGGTTCGAACCACTTGTGGGTTACAAAAGGAGTGTAGTCATAATTTTTTTAAGCGTATGACTGTTGAAGCAAGACGCGAGAACCCCGCTAATGATTTGATAAGAACCATGGTAGAAGGGAAGCACATTAGTGTTACCCCCAACACTATCGCAGATTATTTGGGGTACACAAGACCGCCACCGAAGATGGTGAACTTTCCTAATGCGGAAAAAATCCCAAGAACCACTGTGGTAAATGCCTTGTACAACAATCCAGATGATTACTCCGGGCATCACAAGCTGGGGGCACTTAAGGAAGAACCACGTTTTATCTCTAAGGTGCTCAACTATAACCTCTTCCCCCGTGATGCCGAACATAGGCCAAGTGACCGTGGATTGGAACTTGTTTACGCCTTTATGTCCACTGACTGTTATGTGGTTGATGTGGCGCATTTCATTTTCAATCAAGTGGTAGAATTCAAGTATGACGCGTCGTGCCACACAAGCATTCCTTTTCCATGTATGATCACCGAATTGTGCAAAAGGGTGGGGGTGCGAAATTGTGACAAGGGGCTTGTGCAACCAACTCCAGGGCCATTCAATAAATCCTCTATCAAGAAGAGCCACTGCCTTTCCAAACCCCAACTTAAACCATCACCACCACAAAAAACCCCATCACAACCACCTCTCGGATCCTCCAAGGGAAAAGAGCCGATGACCATGCCATCTAAACACGAGTTTCCCGATCCAATTGATAGGCAAGAGGTGTGGTGAAAAAGGTTGTTTTGCCTCACATCATCGCTCATCAAGGAAGCCAAAGAATCAAATAAAGAAAGAAAAGTGGAAAAGTGGACAGAAAGCGGATGGTTCGGATGCAAGCACAAATCGATTGGAAAACTTGCCAACTTGAGAAGACATCCGGGGAAAAGTATGTTGAACCGACTGAAGAGGAGAGTAAAAGCTCCGAGGGAAGTGGAGATTCCGGTGGTGGTGGTGGGAAAGACATTGCAGAAGAAGGATACG
>NMUG010007014.1:0-12282 GCA_002855965.1 Monotropa hypopitys
TTGAGAATTAACCATGCATGGAAAAAGATGACAATGGTGAGAGAGGCAAGTATAGAGGCTACTTTGTCTCTCAAACCCTAATTAAAAAGCTAAAGTATGAGTTAAGAGATCCTTACTACTTTCCTAACCCTAGGATATATATACATCACAAGTTCCAGCATAAATAAAGACTTAAACACCCTTAAAATCGAATTTGTGAACTTTAGAATTTTTCCCTTGCAGTGTCGGTTATCGATAACCTGATCTACTGGGTTATCGATAACATGAATTTTCAGATTTGATCTTGTCAGGTTATCGATAACCTGAATTTGGTGGTTATCGATAACCACTTCAGCTGGCTCCAAGTTGGCTTCTTTTGCAACACCGGTTATCGATAACTGGTCTTGGATGGTTATCGATTACCACTTCGTCAGGTTTTTGGCTGGAACAACTTCTACAGGTTATCGATAGCCTTCTCTGAGTGGTTATTGATAACCACATCTTCGGAATTTTGGTTCAGGCTTCTTCTACTACTAGTTATTGATAACATGCTCTGAATGGTTATCGATAACCACTTCATCAGAATTTTGGCTTGAGCATCTTCTTCTTCTGGTTATCTATAACAAGTCATGAATGGTTATCGATAATAGGCCTTACGGAACTTTGGCAAGGACTCCTCCTACAGGTTATCAATAACATGTGGTATCGGGTTATCAATAACCGTCTTCGTTGGATTTTATGCACACCTCTTCCAATGATCCTTGACACTCTTCCCATTGATTATGTGACACTTAGATATGCCCAAAAATAACGATTTATCACGGTTTTCATAGAATCACTTGTGAAACTTGTTACGTGCAAAATGAACTAAAACGATGAAAATAAATAGAACAAAACCGTGGACAAGACTAGATAGACACACTAAATATGTAAATTCATGTCTCTATCAATAACTGTACAACAAAATCACTCCATATTATAGAATTTTGGATAAAAACATATGCATGATTATCATACAATCACATACCCCAAGGATCTCAAAGTTCCTTATACTAGTATACCCACTCTTGCTACAATTTTAATCTCATACATTTGTCTACATGAAACCTATGGAAAAACATACATTTTCCACAAAGCTTACTAATTCCATAGAATCATAAGGGTTGTGAACATGCTATGATACAAATGCAAGTCTTAATCAATCCTTCAAGGATTTCCCCATTACAACCAATTCTTCTTTTATAAAACGTGTAGATCACATCACGAGGAACATTATATATGAACGTGAGACTTACATAACCTAATCCAGCAAACAAAACATGGATTAACCATACATCCCTAAAAGTTTTATGAAAAGTATGCATCATATCTCTATATATGACAACCTTACAACAATTTCCCTCATGGATTCATCTCCAAAGCATAGATCCTTACCCAAATTAGAACAATCAACTCTCTAGTCAAAACAGTAAATTAAAGAGAACCCCACTAAGTAAAGAGGAGGGTATAGAGTACTTACTAGATTTTAAGATGATCTCACAAGAAGATCCAACACTTCTTCTCAAAATACATTCAATGGCTCTCTTCTTCCTCAAAGGAGAACTCTTTATCTCTCTCTCTCTCTCTCTTTGTGTGTGTGTGTGTCTAGAGCTTTCTCTCTAAGATAGAATGTGTATAATAGGGGCTAAAAGAGACTAATACAACCCTAATACGAATTAGGGTGAATAGGAACCGACATAAAAGTAAAACCCCTAATTACCCTTCATTAACTATTTTCCAAATTTTTAATCCTTGACATCTGGTTATCGATAACCCAAAATTGGTGGTTATCGATAACCAAATCCTTAGGTTTTCACTAGGGATGCATTGAGAAATCTGATTGTCAAATAACCTACAAATCATGTTATCGATAGCCCACTTCTCGGTTTTATGTTGGGCATCCAGAATCCCATAGTTATCGATAACCTAACTATTCATGTTATCGATAACACACTCCTTGGTTTTATGTTGGGAAGCTACAAATCCCCAGGTTATCGATAACCCAGGAAATGTTTTTATCGATAACATATGCTTTAATAATACTATTAAGCCTAATTGACTAGGTTTTATACATGCATTCTATATAATTCATGACCCTTTCTAATATTCATGCAAACTTTTTCCAAAAAGAAATACTTTATTAAAATGAGGGAACGAGTATTACATAATATTTTATTGATATGATATACACGTGTTTACATTTCAAATCCAAAATTATTATAACGATGCCGTTTTAATCATCATATATATAATATTTAAAAAAGATGTCGACCAAATGACACCTAGAATAAATAGCATTCCATATATAACTTATACATCTGGAAGATAGATAAGTGTTTGTCTAGATAAAGAAAAAAACATGGTTTGGATCATAATAAGGGTGGTTACAAGCATTTAAAAGTTCAATTGCTTAGAATTCAAATCTAGAGAGGGAAAGTGGTACATTTTAATTCAAACATGTTCCTTAAGCCCATAAAAGGTCGATGAATTTTGGAGACAAATACACAACAACTAGATCAACGACTTTTAGTTTTTTAGACTTAGTTTTTATAGCTTCAGCTTAGTTTTTAGATTTAGTTACCGAATCTTTTGCAATCGATTCTATTAAGGATTGGTCATAATTCTACTTTGGAAATTAATAAAGACTCTCCTTTGTTGATTTTCTCTCCCCACACCTCTGTTTTCTTCCAAAGAAGTCATAAAACAATGTAAGAAACCAAACTCCATTTTTCACATAACAAGTCAAATTCCAGCACCTTATTCTATGTCAATTTGACAACCTACAAGTCGAATCTCATGCAAAACCATATTTTTGATCAATAAATTTTGGCACTAGAAGGAGGGCATCCAACGAATTTGAAAGCATCAATGGCACCAAGGAAAAGAAACAATGGACAACGCTCTGAGACCACGAACAATGTTGAAGAAACCATGCATCTTACCACTCAACCATCAAATCCTGAACAAAATATTTTAGCTTCTGACCAAGAGAATGGCCAAGAAATCCAACAGTCTACGGATGTATCAAACCTTACCGGCAAACTGCACATGTTTTGAATAACTGACAAAACAAGAGATGCACATAAACTTATTGTTCTACTAAAAAAGGAAGTTATGCTAACACCACCTGTTACTAAAGTCAAAATGTTGTTTTCACACCTCACTAAAGGTAGGCACGTGAGCGAAAAACACAAAAGGTATATACTAACCAATTGTTAGATTCTATTTCACAGGAGTCAATCCTGTTCCATTGGGACCAAGGCTTACTGTCACACTCTGTAAATTTTATTGCATTTTAATATTTTTTATAGTAAATATATCGATTACGATCTTACCTTAGTCATTCGTTAATTCGCTAGATCGTTTAGTATAGATCTGCTTAATTCGATTGTGGAAGTTGTTTGAACGTTTATGGATGGTGTGGTATGATCGAGTGATGTCGTTTTGGCTTGTCGAAGGTTGAAGAAGTGTTTGTGGTTGCGTCAACGAGGTTCGGGAGAGATTCAGCAACATTCTGCACCAATAGCAGATTTCTCGTCCAAACGGGGAAGGGAGTCCTTCCGGACGACCGAGCAGTGAAGGTAGGAATGCGCTTTAGGAGGCTTGGTCCGGACGAGGATGGGTCTCGTCCGGAAGAAAATGGGCCATCGTCCGGACGACGGTTTTCCCGTCCGGACGGGGAATTCGGGCTGAGTGTTTTTAATTGTGGGTTTTAAGTCTTTTAGACCTAGGGTTACCCCATTTCGTCCAAAATTGCAACAGCCTCTCTCCCTTCTCTCCTAAACCCTCTCAAACCTCTATCTTCTCTCTAGAATCCCATAGATTCAAGTCCTCTTCTGGGATTTTGGTCTTCTCTACCATTGAAGAGCACCTCAAGCTCTATCCGGTGGTGTGCTCAAATCAAAGTCGTGTGTGGAGGATTCTTGGTGGTGTGTAAGTCAAATCTTCCTAAGGTAGGGGATTCTAACCTTGTTATTCATGTATTGTGTTATTCGCCTCAAAATCTCCTTGATTTTGTGTTAGTAGGTTTGATATTTGTATAGGGTTGTGTTTAGTGTTGATTGGATGCCTTAACCTTGTTAGGGGTTGTTGTATAACATGTCTCCAGGTTCCTTGAGACTTTAATTTCACTAATTTGTAGTTTTGATCGAAAAGCCCCAATCTATTCAAAATCCTAATTTTTGACTAAGTATGGGAAATTGGGGAAAATTCAATTGGAGCCTAAATTCATGTAATTCAATGAGTATCTTTCACATTGATATGGCTATTGAACGAATCATGAACGAACAAATGTGGAAATGATATTGTGGCATTGGCCCTTGACTCTATAGAAGGAAATTGGTTAATGATAAGTGGCTATTGACACGAGTGGTATACCTTGGGTGACTTGTGCTAGCACCCACGACATTGCACAATGGGGGTCTGACTGGGCCCTCCCGATGGGTCGGGAAATCACGAGGAAATGACTCGTCGATCGGTTGACGAGCCCCTACGACGGAACTAACCTTGAAACTCATTGTAATTCATTAATAATTCGGGAAAGAATGGGAAAGCATGTAATGAATACTTTTAAAATTGTGAGAAATCTTGGAAAAACTCTTACCTTTCACTTGGTGGTCACACTTTGATATTATGCCTACTTCTATGCTTGCATCTTTCATACTTTTGTGTATCGCTTTCGCATGAATTTTTTGTTTGGGATTTCCTACTAGGCGTGGCCTAACCCTCTCTTTTTAGGGAAAGAGCTAGCGGCATAGCTTGGCGGGGTTCAAGCATTTTTGGATGAGCATTGGAGCTAGCAGAGGAGTGACGACAGCTAGGGATCAGGCCAGTAATTGCGTTTTAGATGCGCTCCGTGAGTTTTGCCGCATGGACCCTCCGAAGTTTAATGGCGAAGTTGATCCAATCGGGGTGAATCATTGGCTAACGGAAATCAAGAAGATTTTTGAAATGTTGGAGATCAAAGACCACAAGTTTCGGATTTCTCTCGCTTTTTTCAGCTCATTGGCGAGGCTAGTGAATGGTGGTCTACTTTGGTAGATGGATGGCGTGATGCTATGCGAGTGCTTGGGGTTGCTAACCCTCGGGACATTGTTGATCCTCTTGTCGGTATGTATTGGGCCGACTTTGAGGCTTCTTTCGAAAGCCAGTATTTTCCGGAGTCCTTTCGGGATAAGTTGCGCGAGCAGTTCGAGAAGTTAGAACAGGGGTCGATGTTAGTCAACTAGTATGCCACGAAGTTTCAGTCGCTATCGAGGTTTGCCCATGATTGGGTGAATACGGAGGAGAAGAAGTGCAAACGATTTGAGAAAGGCCTACATCCTACTATCCAGTGTCATTGTATTCAGATTTTTGCTGACTTGGTAGAGTGTGCCAGATTGATTGAGTCAAAGAGTGAGCCGGTCAAAGAAGTGAAAGTTTGGGAGCCCAGAAATCAGTATTCAGGGTCGAGCAGTTCCTCCGGCAGTTTTTGAAGGAAGCGGTCGCGTGATCCTTCTCACTTTCAGCAGGGTCAGAGATCTCAGTCGCAGGGAAACTGTCAGGGTGTGTCCTTCCGGGCAGAGATCGTGTGTCATAGGTGCAATCATCCAGGTCATGTTCATGCCAATTATTCTCAGCCAGTTTATTATGATTGTGGACAGCCTGGTCATACCTCCAGGGTATGTCCTGCCAAGGGGAATGAGCGCATCGAGGCAGGTTCAGTTTAGTAGCCCCGTCAGACTCAGCAACAACAGCAGTTCCAGTGAGCTCCTACACCTTCCAGTCAGGGGTTCTGGTTTGTCAAGAGAGGCCTATCTAGGCCAGGGCAGTCTTCTAGGCAGCGCAGTGGAGCAGGTCAGATGCAAATGACACATTGAAGAGTCTATGCAGTCCCAGCGGTGGAGCAGCCAGTTACTACGGAGATGCCAGAGACTTATATTGTGCGCAGTATGATTCTTATTTACCATTCTTGGGTATCTGTTCTTATTGATTCAGATGCGTCGCATTCCTTTTTGGCATTCTCTTTTGTGTCATCTTTAGGGTTGGAATTGGAGGTGTTCGATCCTCCTCTTGTAGTTGAGGCACTGGTTGGAGGTCGCATTCTATTGAGTTACATTTGTCGTTAGTGCGAGATGACCATTGAAGACCGACGATTCACTTTCGACTTCATTTTCCTTGATATGGCAGGTTTCGATCTTATATTGGGCATTGATTGGCTATCTTCTCATCATGCCACTATCGATTGCTATCGTCATCGAGTTCTCATTCGTGATGCTGACGGTGAATATTTCTATTTCATAGGAGATCGCCGAGAGCCTATGGCTTCAGCTTTTCTTGATCCAAAGAAGTCTTCATCGATTCATTATTTGCTTGCCAGCCTAGCGCTAGATGATGACGTATCGGGTCGTATTGAGTTGCCGTTCGTAGTCAGTGACTTTTCGGATGTCTTTTCTAAAGAATTGACAGGCTTACCTCCTGTTAGAGATGTCGAGTTCTCTATTGATCTTCTTCCGGGTTCTGCACCTATATCCATTCCTCCGTATCGATTTGCGTCGGCCGAGCTGAGAGAGTTGAAGTCCCAGATAGAGGAGCTGTTTGAGTTAGGCTTTATCCGTCCGAGTTCTTCTCCTTGGGGAGAACCTGTGTTGTTTGCGAAAAAGAAAGATGGAACTCTCCGTTTGTGTATCGATTATAGGAAGCTAAATCGTATCACCATTAAGAACTGTTATCTTATGCCGAGGATAGATGATCTCTTCGACCAGTTGCAAGGGTCGACTTGCTTTTCCAAAATCAACTTGAGGTCGGGCTAACATCAGCTTCATATTCGCAAGGAGGATATTCCTAAGACTGCTTTCCGTACCCGATATGGTCACGCCGAGTTTGTGGTTATGCCGTTTGGGCTAACCAACGCGCCAGCTACATTCATGGATTTGATGAACCGCATTTTCCGTTTTTACTTAGATCAGTTCGTTGTGGTATTCGTTGATGACATCTTGGTCTATTCAGCTACTTCTGAGGAGCATGGAAAGCATCTTCGTAGTGTTCTCGAGCTTCTGAGGGAGCACCAGCTTTACGCTAAACTTAGCAAATGCGAGTTTTGGCTGTCCGAGGTCAAATTCTTGGGTCATGTCGTATCCCAAAAGGGAGTTTCAGTAGATCTAATGAAGGTTGATGCTATTGTTACTTGGCCGATACCAACTAATGTGTTCGAGGTTCGCAGCTTCTTGGGTCTTGCCGGTTATTACCGTCGATTTGTTCTTGACTTTTCTCGCATTGCCGATCCTATGACTCGTTTGACGCAGAAGGATATTCGTTTTGTATGGGACGACGCTTGTGAGGCCGCATTTGAGGAGTTGAAGGGTCGTTTGACTTCATCACCTATTTTGATTGTGCCAGAGAGAGGAGGGGGTTACTCTATTTATTGTGACGCATCTCGGGAAGGTTTAGGTTGTGTGCTAATGTAAGGTGGAAAGGTAGTTGCGTATGGTTTCAGGCAGCTGAAGACGCATGAAAGAAACTATCCGACGCACGATTTGGAGCTTGCCGCTATCATTTCTGCTTTGAAGAGTTGGCGAAATTACTTATATGGCGAAAAGTTCGAGGTCTTTTAGGATCACAAAAGTCTCAAGTACCTATTCACGCAGAAAGAGCTTAATTTGAGGCAACGTCGATGGATGGAGCACCTAGAAGATTACGATTTCGAGCTTCAGTATCATTCGGGGAAAGCCAATGTAGTTACGGATGCCTTGAGTCGTAGGTCTTGTCACCTAGCTCACTTGGCCATTCATGATTGGATGAGCATTTCGGGTTTGGGCGATTTCATCTTGCATGCCGAAGACATTAGAGGAGGTGCGACTTCGTGCAATTTGACCATTCATTCCAACTTATCTCGACGTGTGACTGACGCGCAAGCGACTGATGAGGAGGCTTTGAGAGCTCATTCCAGATGTTCAGATGGTGAGGCTCCACTTGGTTGGGCCATATTCGAAGATGGTAGTGTTCGTTTCAAAGGGAGACTTCTAGTGCCGACGCCGTGCCGACAGGAAATTCTTCATGAATTTCATCATTCGCCTGGCGACAAAATGTATCATGTTGTTCGTAGACAATTTTGGTGGCTGGGGATGAGGAAAGATATTTCTATGTTCGTGATGAGATGCTTGACATGTCAACAGGTGAAGGCCGAGCACCAATGTCCAGCGGGTTTGTTGCCGCCGTTCGAGTTTCAGAGTGGAAATGGGATCATGTCACCATGGATTTCGTGTCAGGTTTTCCCAGATCGCAGGATAGGAAGGATGCCATTTGGGTAGTCGTTGACAAATTGACCAAATCTGCTCACTTTTTGCTGACTCGTTTGTCACAGTCAGTGGACTCTTTGAGCCAATTATACATTCGTGAGATTATCTGTCTCCATGGAGCACCATTGTCTATTTTGTCCGATCGTGATCTGCGCTTTACATCTCATTTTTGGAGGCGTTTGCAGAAGGTTTACGATACCGATTTGCATTTCAGCACCGCCTTTCATCCGCAGACCGATGGGCAATAGAAGCGTACTATTCAAACCTTGGAGGATATGCTTCGAGCTTGCATGTTGGACTACCTTAGTAGTTGGTGGGATTGCTTACCATGGGTCGAATTTGCATACAACAATAGTTACCAGTCTAGCATTGGTATGGCACCGTTCGAGGCTTTGTATGGCTGACCATGTCGATCGCCAGTTTGTTGGACCGCGATTGGAGATTCTGCAGTGATGGGATCCGAGAGCGTGCAATTAGTCACCGAGCAAATGAAGAAAATTCATCAGAGATTGTTAGCAGCTCAGAGTCAATATAAAAGCTACGCGGATAATCGTCGTCGTCCTTTGACTTTCGAGGTGGGTGATCACGTCTTCCTAAAGGTGTCACCGCATCGAGGGACATCTCGCTTTGGGAAGAAGGGGAAACTTGCACCGCGTTTCACTGGTCCGTTTGATATCGTTGAGAAAGTTGGGGAAGTTGCTTACCGTTTGGCGTTACCGTATGTTCTTTCAAACATCCATGATATTTTTCATGTCTCTATGCTTCGGAAATATGAGCCGGATCCTTCTCACGTCTTAGATTGGTCTACGTTACCTTTGGAAGCGGATGTTTTGTACGAAGAACAACCGATACGCATTTTGGACACGCAAGAAAAGACTTTGCGGGGAAAGATGATTGCTTTGGTTAAAGTCCTTTGGAAGAACCACGGTTTGGAGGAAGCAACTTGGGAGAGACGCGACGATCGAGATGATGGAGAAGCACCTTGCGCTTTTCAAATGAGGTAACTGTTTTGATTCTTTTCTTGTTGCGTTCCGTTTTAGTAAATTTCGGGGACGAATTTTTTGTAAGGAGGGGAGTTTTTCACACTCCATAAATTTTATTGCATTTTAATATTTTTATAGTAATTATATCGATTACGATCTTACCTTAGTCGTTCGTTAATTTGCTAGATCGTTTAGTATGGATCCGCTTAACTCAATTGTGGGAGTTGCTTGAACGTTTGTGAATGGCGTGTTATGATCGAGGGGTGTCGTTTTGGCTTGTCGAAGGTTGAGGAAGTGTTCGTGGTTACGTCAACGAGGTTCGGGAGAGATTCAGCAACATTCTGCACCAACAACAGATTTCTCGTCCGGACGGGGAAGGGAGTCCTTCCGGACGACCGAGTAGTGAAGGTAGGAATGCGCTTCAGGAGGCTTGGTCCGAACGAGGATGGGTCTCGTCCAGAAGAAAATGGGCGCTCGTCCGGACGACGGTTTTCCCGTCTAGACGGGGAAGTCGGACTGAGTGTTTTTAATTGCGGGTTTTAAGTCTTTTAGACCTAGGGTTACCCCATTTCATCCAAAATCACAGCAGCCTCTCTCCCTTCTCTCCTAAACCCTCTCAAACCTCTATCTTCTCTCTAGAATCCCATAGATTGAAGACCTCTTATTGGATTTTGGTATTCTCTACCATTGAAGAGCATCTCAAGCTGTATCCGATGGTGTGCTCAAATCAAAGTCGTGTGTGAAGGATTCTTGGTGGTGTGTAAGTCAAATCTTCCTAAGGTAGGGGATTCTAACCTTATTATTTATGTAGTGTGTTATACACCTCAAAATCTCCTTGATTTTGTGTTAGTAGGTTTGATATTTGTATAGGGTTGTGTTTAGTATTGATTGGGTGCCTTAACCTTGTTAGGGGTTGTTGTATAACATGTCTCTAGGTTCCTTGAGGCTTTAATTTCACTAATTTGTAGTTTTGATCGAAAATCCACAATCTATTCGAAAATAAAAATTTTGAATAAGTATGGGAAATTGCGGAAAATTCAATTGAAGCCTAAATTCATGTAATTTAATGATTATCTTTCACATTGATATGGCTATTGAACGAATCATGAACGAACGAATGTGGAAATGATATTGTGGCATTGGCCTTTAACTCTATAGGACGAAATTGGTTAATGATGAGTTGCTATTGACACGGGTGGTATACCTTGGGTGGCTTGTGCTAGCACCCACGACATTGCGCAATGGGGGTCTGACTGGGCCCTCCCGACGGGTCGGGAAATCACGAGGAAATGACACGTCGATCGGTTGACAAGCCCCTACGATGGAACTATCCTTGAAACCCATTGTAATTCATTGATAATTCGGATAATGTTCTCTTTAGAAAGAATGGAAAAGCGTGTAATGAACACTTTTAAAATTATGAGAAATCTTGGAAAAACTCTTACCTTTCACTTGTGGTCACACTTCGATATTATGCCTACTTCTATGCTTGCATCTTTCATACTTTTGTGTATCGCTTTCCCATGAATTTCTTGTTTGGGATTTCCTACTAGGCGTGACCTAACCCTCTCTTTTTAGGGAAAGAGCCGACGACATATCTTGGCGGGGTTCAAGCATTTTTGGATAAGCATTGGAGCATTGGCCCAACTCTTGGACTTGCACTTCCTTTCCTTTTTGTAATTCATGTTTTGTAAGGATAACACCCGGACTTGTATCTTTTAATTAAACTCATGTGTGATGTGTGACATTGGAACTATGGAATGTTTGTGGGATTGATGAAATCATCTCTTAGACTTTTAATGCATATGCTCTCTTATCATTTCCTTCAAAAAAATGGTTTAAATTTTTAAGGGTGTTACACTTACAATAAGACCACAAAATAATCCCACAAAATAATCTTTAGAATGAGTACAATCCTAAAAATAATGCTACAGGGCATGATAATAATAGAATTAGTCAATACAAACCTAATATAAATCGTTGAGAACAAAATCATTTTTGCAAATATACAAGGACCATATTTTAATGCTCAAGAAGTAGGACAAAATCAATTTGTCCCACATAAATTCACCCGTCGTAGTCAAGGCCCATATACAAGGGAGTTAGAAGCAATCAACAGAGCATAAGTTATTAATTTAATTTAAGACATGTATGTTTTTGTTTTAAAATGGAAAAATCCATGTTTAGAAAATCGTACTCAACATGGATAGACTTTGTTCCCTCCCACGGGATATAAGATTCCTGAGCTATCTCTGTTTAGTGGTGACAAAAATCAATCCACTACTAAACACTGTCGCTCCTGGAAAAATTCCTCCCTCTCTCCCTTTCCGGGATTGTGCGCGGGACGCCGAGGGGTTGAGTTTGTACTCTTTTTCTTGGATTTGAATGCGACTGTTTTGTTTGAAAAGTAAATTTGACAGCTGGGATTAAAATTGAGTCCAATTAATGATAGATCGAATCTTCGCCGCCAAACAATCTATTATTAATCGGTTTTTCAGAATCACCACTTGACATAGAGTTAGGGTATGCCAAGTCACTGATTTTGGAAAAGCCGCTTTGATTTGCGTAACCAGAGTTCGGTTCAGGAATTTACTATTACGAGTAGGGAAGGTGTTAGGCACCCTACATCGCCCTTGCGATACTTTATTTTTCAAAACAAACCTTTTAATTAAACTCAATTATTCTCGGCCAAGAGAAATATAATGTGAAAATTATACATTCAGGAATTACAAAAGATTACGCTGACATGCAAATGATTCTGTGCTTTTAATTTTGATGACGCATTTGAATTGATGTTGATTTTGAATTTGAATAAAAATGATGATTTTTGATTTTTGATTTTGAAATGAAAACATTGATTTGGATTTTTTGATTTTAAATTAAAGCCTTGAATGGAAATCTTGATTTCCATATTTGATTTTGATTTAAATTCTAAAGAAAAGGATAATAAGTAATTCAACACGTTGAATTTACTAATTATTCTTTGATCCAATGTCAATTTTCTA
>NMUG010007015.1:0-12282 GCA_002855965.1 Monotropa hypopitys
ATGAGCCAAAATTTGGGTATCAACATCTGACTTTTAAGCTTCAGATGTACGTGCACCGGTGCAGAGGAAACCTGCATCGGTGCAGCCCTCTTTACTCGTCTAAATTCAAATCATGCTGCATCGGTGCATCATCGCTTCACATCTTGTCTGCTCACTTTGGTAACCTGGTGCATCGGTGCACCAGATCCTGCATCGGTGCAGGGTGGGTTCCTTATGAGGTGCATCGGTGCACCACCAATTCTCAAGTCCTCTGAAACTTCCTCAGTAAGCTGCATCGGTGCAGCAGAATATGCATCGGTGCAATGCCCCAAATGTCAGATGGTGCATCGGTGCACCACCGATTCAAGACTCATCTGTTGTCCTCCATGCCAATCTGCATCGGTGCACTCCTTGAGAACTCATCAAACTCCATTTTCACCTGTCATAGAACCTTCCTACCATCATATCCTCATCATGGATCAACACAACCTTCATCATTTCACATCCATTGGCACCTTAGGCATCAACTACGTCACCATAAGCATAATTCCCTGCAATTCCACTAGAATCGACCAAGTGCAATTATATCGCGAAAACAACCATTTAACAATGAAAACACATACAAGGTGAACATCATTAGCCCCTATGATATACAATATGATGGGCTAATCAGGGCGCCTGTCGGGATTACTCTTAAGCTTTCCCGGCCACTTTAGATCAGGATCGTCCCTTAGATCACCCAAAATGTGCTCCACTAAAGCTATTAACAGGGTGTAATGCTTATATTTCTTTGGTGGTCCTCCAATTCTATAGGGAGAGCCCCTAGGCTCCGGCCTCTTTCCCCAATGATCCTATGTCCCCCGCTTGGGGGGTCTTTTCTTTTGTGATCCATCTGCACTTGAGCAGACATCGTGGGAGCTTGCCCCTGAGGTCCCTCATCTCATCCCATGTGCGCACTAAGGGCGTCTTCAGCATTCATGTATTTTTAAGCTCTGAGCATCAGCTCAGCCATATCCTGCAGAGGGTCCTGTTGTAGAACCTGTGCTCATTAATTTAGCTTAATCATTTAATTAAAGAATTAATAAGACCTTAATAAGGAGATTTAATTATTACAATATAATAAAAATTTAAATAAAAATACCCCAAAATAATTTTAAAAACTTTAGAATATTAAATAAGAATTTTATGAAATTTTCTAGAAAATTTCAGGGGTTTAAATGTAAGAAAATCAAAATTTTAGGAAACTACTCAAGATACCGGTATCTTGGAAGCCCAAGATACCGATATCTTGGACTTCGGAATCTGAGTGCAGAAGCAGCCATGGCAGAGAAGACAAAGAGGTGTGTCAATGTAATCCAAAAATAATGAATGTCGTAGCTTTCCCAAGTATTTGACTGGAACCAAAACCAAGGTTTAGGAGTTGGAAATCATTTTTCATGGCTGTCAATTTATATTGATGCTATATGTACTCAACCATTTTCGTATCAGAACCCAAAAATTCTCCAACCCTCTGTAAACTTCAAAATTCGTCCTGGTGAGTGAGATAGTGAGCAATTAAGGGTTAGAGGAGTGTTGTTAAGCATAGATTAGTCATTGCTCGGGTTGGATTCGAAGTATTCATCGAAGAAGATGATGAACAGTGCATAGTCCGAGATCCCCTTCTTTGCAAATCCGAAATCAATTTCTATACACCATCAATCGAGGTATTTTTCATGTCTAATCTTGTGCAATAGGTTGTACTCATCAATAGGAGTGTATAGGATTTTATATCATCGAATTTGGTTGAGTATTGGATGGTTTTTGACCCCCAGAACCTCCATTGCTGCTTAGCTCGAGTTCTGCAGAAAACCCTAGAAACCGGTATCTTAGCATCCCCAGATACCGGTATCTTAGTATGTTAAGCTTGCGGTATCTTGAAACCTTAGTAACCGATATCTTGAGTTGTCTCTAAAAACTGATATCTTAGTTCCTTAGATACCGGTATCTTAGCATTCAGAGCATTTAGTAACTCAAAACTCAGGAAACCGATATCTTTTTAACTGAACTAGATACCGATATCTTAGTAACCAAGAAACCAATATCTTAATCAGAATGTCAGAAACCGATATCTAAAGATTTTCAAACCGGTATCTTGTTTGATCTTAGATACCGATATCTTAGTAGTCTAAGATATCGATATCTAAGCAGTTTTATGAAAAATGGCCAGATTTGAATATTGCGTAGAAAATGATAAAAATCATAGAAATTTTGTAAAAACAGAATATTTCATAAGATAAATGTTTATGTTCCTAATTAAATATTATTGTTTAAATAGGTTCGAATCATCCTTCACCATCCACGGTCGCAGAAAAAGGGAAGAGTATTGCTTAATCATTGTGAGTATAATCTAGAACATATTAAATAAGTTAGTAAATTATATAAAATGGATTTTCTATAAAGTTTGTGTTTTGTGAAAAAGAAAAGGAATTGAGAAAATTGTCACATATGAAATGATGTTTAAAAGATAGAAATATGGAAATATGGTTTTTGTATATGATATTGAAAAAGATGGAAAGAAAGAGAAATATGGAAAAAGGTTTTCATTTTACACTTTAAAAAGTATTTTGCCAGAGTTATCATACTTACATAGCCTTGGAATCTACCTCGGGGTTTATGTCGAGGAGTTGTTACTGGCCTATAAGGCAATGAGATTCAGTTATATATATGCACCTGGAGGTTGGGTGCTAGTACCTTACTGCTGGGAGGTGGAGCGGCCCCCGAAACTCACTATTTGTGTATTCATCAGGGATGTTTATTTAGGTAACAGATCTGGAAATAACATTGGTCAACGGAATTTAATGACCCATGGATATACTAGTATTGTTATATATTATGTATAAGTGGAATGCAAGGAAAGGAAAAATATGAAAAGATCCTTAATTCGATCTTATGATAGAGATGGATCAATATTGGATCCGATGGAAGTGGAATTGTGAAAGATTTGTTGGAAAATCACATATTGATATATATATAATTATGAGGGAAAAGGTTTGGAAAACATTTGAAAAAGTAACTTACTCACACTTTTGAGAAATGATCTATTCTTGTAAAGATTTTTTGTGGAAAAAGGAAATTTATTTCTTGAAAAGAAATTACTTGAAAAGAAAAGAAAAAATGTTTGAAATAAAAGGTTTTGTCACATGTTTTACTTCTTATTTATTTTGTTCTTTTATATTTTCACCACGCCGTCGTGCTGATGTGTTTTTACATGCTTTTAGGTGACCACTGTTAGAGTATTCCACCTTTTAGGCTGCGAGAATTTGTCAGAGGTTCTTCTTTTCAGTTCTGTTAGTAGATGTTGTTATTTCAGTTTCAGTAGTATGTAGTAGGCTTCCATGTTATTGTACTGTTCTTTCTGTTATTTTCGACCCGGGTCATGTTTATACCCAGTTTGTTGAGCCCAGTAGACTATCTTTTGTACTCAGTGATGTATCAGCAGTTTCAGTTTTTATTTTGCAACTCTTTATTTATAGTTGTGTTTAGTTGGTATCTGTTACTATGATATTGCCACGTTACTAATCTGGTAATTACTTTGTTAATTGTCGGGTTGGGTCGTGACACCTGTGTCATATTGAACAAGAGTGTCCCTGACCACAGGCCTGAAATATAAGCCGCCATGGCTATTTTATCATCTGAACTTTCAATCTGCATTGCCTCCTGAGTGAAACGAGTCGTGTACTCCCTCATTGATTCCCATTTCTTCTGCCTGACCATCAATAGGTAGGTGTCAGGCTTTCTGTATCTCTGACCTGCTATAAAATGGTTAACGAACTTTTGACTTAACTCCTTAAAATTGTTAATGCACTCGGGTTTCAACTTGTTGAACCACATTCTGGCACTTCCCTTTAACGTGACCAGAAAAGCTCTACACATCACCTCGTCTGGAACAGCCTGCAAAGTCATCAAATTCTTATAGGTTTCTCAGTGATCCAATGGGTCCATAGTACTACTGAATGACTCAATAACTGGGATTTTAAACTTAGACGGTAATGGCAGATCTAACACCCGTTGTGAAAACGGAGAGTCTATAGTCTGCACTAATTCCTCCACCGTAACTGGCGTTTTGGCCTGCATATTCCTTTGTATTCTATCAATCTGTGCTTGTATGTTTGCGAAAAGATCCTCCTTTGGCCTCTGCAAAGGTGGTTTGGCTCTTCTAGCAGTTCCACTACCCTGAGGGTTCTGGTGTTGGGATTGGTCATCAACTCTCTCTACCCTCCTTCATTCATTCTCCACGATTCTTTCATTGTTCCCTTCGAACTCCCGTGGGAATACTCCTCGAATTTTAGTAGGCGGATCTGGATCTGGCCAGTTCCGTTGGGCCTTCAATGCTTGGTTTTCTTGGCGAACCTCCTCCAGATTTTTCATCAATTGTTCCACTTGGTATTGCATAGCCAAGAACATCTCAGGAGTCATGGCTGGGGGATCTCGATGATTGCTTCCGGCCATTGAACGAGTATTGACCATCCAGAAATCTATCACCAGTAATGAATAAGTCGTTCCCCACAGACAGCAATTGATGACGCGATTTCTGGCTTCTCTTTCTTTGGTCTTCTAACCCAGCAAAATGATCTTGACACTAGTGTGGTGCCTGCCCAAAAATCCTTCGATGCTTAAGTTAGTTTATTATCAGTGAAAGGGAATCAAACTCAAGAGAAGTTCGGTATTCAAAATGATTATGTGTACCTCTTATGATAGCCTTTTTGTGAGTTATATACTCCTCCTATAATTAAGGAAAGTCCCCGTAGCTTTCTGCAAACTTTTCTTAACCGTTCAACACGCTCCCACCATTATAGACGGACATTACGTCATTCTGGTATATCTCGTGAGATCGCTGTTTCACATAGAAAATAGGCGGGAAAGAATTAATTAAGGCCCAGAGACGAACACTCTAAGGCCCGACACAATCGTCCTGGCTAATGAGGTCTTCCCACCAAGCCCTGCTCCGAGCTGAGGCTTCAGTAGTGAGGTCAGTCGAATAAGGATTTAAGGGCTGACCTGAGATCTAGTCTGTGGTGCCGAGCTCCTAGCTCGGTACAACCCATCAATATGTTTTCGGGTTGATGAACTGATATTTGTGCGAATATTTGCTTGATTTGACACTTTTTTATGAGTGGTGAAAAAAATATGGTATCAACAATTGGCATTCTTTGACAAAATATTTGTCAAATGCGAAAACACTTCGGGATTTGATGTTGAATAAATTTTTGGAAGTCGTGAATATTAGGAGAGGGTGTCATAATAAGTCCAGACTAAGTCTTGTATACTTTTTTTAAGTCTCTTTCTCTACTCATGCAAGGAAAGCATATTCTTACCAAATGGATTAGGATAAAGCCCCCAGTTCCCTCAGCTTTCCGAAAGTGGTACTAGTAGGAGATAGGGAGAGATGGGGACAAATGGGAATGGGATTTGCGATGGATGCTTATTCTGCCACCAATTGTTTTGATTCTGCCACAAATTTTCCTAAGGAAATTACCATTGTGCCCCTTGACTTCCATCATGTATTCAAAACTTCAAGGACACAATGGTAATTTCCTTAGAAAAATTTGTGGCAGAATCAAAACAATTGGTGGCAGAATCAGTTGCCTTTGCGATGGTCAATGATACCTAATAGGAAATAGAAACGTAAAAGATGTTAATGTAACCAACTTACAGATATCTCCTTTAATTTTTATATCACGGTCGGTTTGCGCATATATTTTGGGTCGATCTAATCTTATTGTAGGTCTCACTATTTAACCCGTGGGCCCGAATCTTGTGACAGGCCCACTTGGTCCGCTGTGATAAAGCCTGGTCCAAGCCCGTTTAGTAGGTGGGTTTGGGCTAGCTCGAATAAAATATGGACAAACTTAGGTTTACTTGGAAGCTCGAGTCTGGCTCGAAAGTCCATATGTAACAAACGTTCGAAAGTCCGGCTCGAAAGACCGGTCCAAAAACCTGTTATTTGTATTTAGTGAAGGCGATTGAGTAATTTAAGTCAAGTAAATTGACAATTGGTACATTTTTTCTTTATTTTTTATGATTAATGCATTTTTTCTTTAAAATGTGTTCTTTAATTTTTATGATTGATGTATTTGATTGAATTTCGCAAGCCTATATATGAGCCCGCTCAAGAGTCTGCCTATAAGCCCGTTGAAACCAAGCCAGTGGGCTGGACCTGGGATTTATTTTTTCTCAGGGCCGGGCCACTCAAGGAAAAAGTCCAACGGATAAAGCCCGTAGGTGGTCTTGGACTGAATATTCGCGAACTAGGGCTAACCCGTCTCGGCCCAATGTGGAGGCCTACGTTACTGGGTAGAAGTGGAAGTCAAACTTACAAGCTCGTGAAGTAAATCTCTTGTTATTATGCTTCCACTCGATCAATCTTTTTTAGTTCATTCACCCAATGTTTTGAAACCCGACCCGGTCGACGAATCGATCGGGGCATTGGGCGGGCGGGTCACCGGTTCAATCGGTATCGAACTGCCATCAAACCGTAACATCATAATGACGTCATAAATATTTTTATTTAATTTTTTAAAAAAATACGAAAATAGGTTTTTACCAGTTCAACCGGGGTTTGACTGGGTTTTGACTGGTTCAACCGGTTGACCTGGAGGGTCAATAGCGGTTTTTAGTTTTTAGGCTGGTTTTAAAAAAATGAAGGTTTTGGGGATGGACTGGACCGATTAGAGGACCAGTTCCCGGTTCAACCGATTGAACAGGTCAGTCCGGTTCAGATTTCAAAACCATGCATTCACCCCTACATGGGGTGACGGACGTACTACTCAATTTAACAACAATAATAATAATAGCATTACTCACATAATTTTCAAACGATAAAAGTATGAGCGGAGAAGGATTCTAAATAGACTTAATCTTTGACAATATATACACAAAGCAACTCTTCTTATGAACTTTTACTATTAAAATAATGACTCCCTTATATCTTCGAAAATTGAGGAATTCAAAGAACGTTATGCATGTAATGTCCCAATTTTTAGGCACATTAATTAAATCTTTTTCCAAAATAATTTGAGTCTTTATGAAAGATTATATTAATTTAAAATCATTTATTAATTTGATTAGCAGCAGAAATAGAATACCCAATTAAATCGAAAATATATTTAAGGAATTTTCAACATAGTCTTAATACAAATTGTCAATCGAATGGGTACTTAAGGAATTGAAATAGAGCCTATACTGGTATTGCACTAATGACTCGACAAACTCTTTTTCGCGAGCTAGAACGGGTTCGGTAGGGTACGATTCATTCGACTGGAAGTAATGATCATGAGCGATTGACACTCAATAAAAAGTCTTACCCAATAACTCTTACTTAACAACTAATGAGCAGTTCAGATAATAAATGAATAGTTTGAAGCACATAATCAAATTCATTATCTAGCCTTTAACTTAAGTGAATTTCTAGATTCTTAACCTCGCGAACCATTAGACTATTCTACTCCTGTGATTCTTGTCTCGCCGAGAAAATTTTCCGTCCCTCACCTCCTGACGTGGAAGAGTAATTTTTCGGGACGGAATATCCACGATGTTGGGTGTTTGCAATTTTGTTTGAAAACGAATTTGATGGTCTGATTGCACCGGTTTTGCAATTGCCTAGACAATATGCAACCTATTATTAATCTATTTTCGGAGTCGTCACTTGGCAAAGAGTTGCGGTGTGCAAAGTCACTGGTATTTAAATTGGACAAGGTGTCTGCATAACCAGAAATTCAAATTCGGGGATTAAATTACGAATGAGGAAGGTGTTATGCATCCCACTCGCCCTTTCGGTACTTCTTTTTCAAAAGCAAATTTCTTTTCAACCTAAAATTAATTATTTTCTTGGCCAAGAGAAATGATGAATAATATTGATGTAAATGAATGAAATTAAACAAAATGACTCCTTTTTATAATTTTTGACGGGCAGTCTTTCGGTCCGATTTTAATTTTTAAAGAAAGGATTTGAAGAAGGAATTTTGATGGGTGGCATTTCGGCTCAGTTTTGATCATTGAAGTAAGAATTTGAAGAAAGAATTAAATTTGTGTTTTTCAGTCGGACAGAACTTCGGCTATGTTTTGAAAAATCATTTTCTACAGTCGGATAGAATTTCGACTGCGTTTGTAAAGAATGATTTTGTTTTTGGTTGTCAGACAGAAATTCGACTGCATTTTGAAAGCATGATTTTTGATTAGCCAGACAGAATTTTGACTACATTTTGAAAGAATGTTTTTGACCAGTCGGGCAGAACTTCGACTGTGTTTTGAAAGAATGATTTTTATTTTGAGAAGTCCTCAAAGAATATCGAGTAATCCGGCATGACCCGACTTGCAAGATATTCATTTGATCCAGATCGGTCGGCTACTACAAGCTTTCACCTATTGATCCGAATCGAAGGATTTTGTTTTGTTAATTTAGTTTTATTTTCCAGTCGGACAGAGCTTCGACTTTATTTCGAAAAATGTTTGTTTTTGGTTTGGAAGTACCAAAGAATATTAAGTGATCCAGTATGATCTGACTCACAAGATATTTCTTTTAATCCAGATCGGTCGATTACTGTAAGTTTTCACCCAGTGACCCGAATCGAGGGACTTTGTTTTTGTTTTGAAAGTGTTTTGGATTTTTCAGTCGGACAGAACTGCGGCTGTAAAATTATTTTTATGTTTTTCGATCGGACAGAGCTTTGACCGTGTTTATAAAATGTTTGATTTTTAATTTAGAAATTCAAAAGAATGTCAAGAGGTCCAGAATGACTCGGCTCGCAAGATATTTCTTTTAATCCGGATTGGTCGGCTACTACAAGCTTTCACCTAATCACCCGAATCAAGGAATTTGGTTTTTTTAAGTGTTTTTAGTATTTTTCAGTCGGACAGAGCTTCGACTATAAAATGATTTTTGAAATTTGGGGAGGGAGTTATTTTCTTGAGTTTGAAAAAATCCAAAGAATATCAAGTGATCCGGAATGACTCGAGTCACAAGACATTCTTTTAATCCAAGTCTGATGGCTACTACAAGCTTTCACCTCAGAATTTAGATCGAGGAATTTTGTTTCTTTATTTTAAAGTGTTTTTTGGAAAGCGAAATGTATCGCTGAAGAGAGAGAGACCATATATATATATGATATAATATATATAGGTATATGTATGTGTAGACATGAGTATAAGATATCATATATATAAACTGAGCTGATATAGTCCTAGCTAGATGGCGATACATATAATATAAACCGAGGTAGATATAGTTTGAGCTAGACAGCAAGTACATAGTGTATCGGGAAGGCCGGGCTATAGAAATGAAAATAAAAGCGATAGTAGTGGATTTTTATTTGAGATATTCAAGGAAGGATATTCCAAGACTTTCGATATTTGACCGATTAGCCGGTAAGCAGAACCATACCCGAGGCCGAGATATCATTTATCGAGACCTTGAAATATCTAACTTTGAATAAAAATGACGTATAAGCCGATAGCAATATTTTCGTATTTATAGGGCGAAGATGTTTTTATGTTCTTCTCGTACGTGACAACGGAGCAGGCATGGCCTAGCATGTGTTGAATTCTAACGAGGAAAAAAAATAAAATAGACATCCTCTTTATTCGAACATTTATATAGAAATAAAGAAAGCGAGAAGAAAATGTATAACAAAAATTTTCTATTAATTGTATCTGTACAATTTGGGGAGACGACTTCTTAAGATAGCTTCTTTAAAATATGGTAAGGTATAGTATTGGACGCGACCGAGTAACTAATACTGAACTATAAATTAGAAGACTATCAAGAATCTTCCAAGAATATAAGAATCAAAAGAAATTTACCGTAGAAAATGGGCGGAGGTTTGGATAGATTCGGTTACTTTGCGAGGTTGAGGGTTTGTAGGTTTTCGGGTTTTGATTTGGTAGCGAGGCCTTTTAAACATTGGAAATAGTCTCGGGTTTGAGCGATTCTTCAAGAACGAAGTGTGTTCTTGAAGTGTTTCGGATTCGGTAGAGGTTCAACCAGATTTGAAGTAGTTTCGGAAAGTTTGTAAGAGCTTGGACCCAGAGGTGTATGATTTGAGAGAGTTTGCATAGAAATAGGAATGCTTGGGTCCTTGAAATATTGGAGGTTGAGTTTCTTTCATAGATGATGGATGTCGCAACTACAGTTGTGACATGCCTTGAATTTTGTCCAATCAGATGGCTCGCAGGCCATGTGCTAGAATTGGGATATTTTGGGATTTTTAAAAAATTTCCACCCCATTTCCTTTAGTAAAATTAAATGAAAATTAAAATGAAATATCTTAAAAATTGAAAAAGTGATCTCGGGCTTTGATATTCGTCCAAAGCTTCTGTTTGCTCTTGATCGGTTTCCCGTTGAACTCGATCTTTGACAATTTAAATTAGATATTACTGATCCCTAAGTTAGATCACGAATATAGAAAATATCTCGGGCTTGAACCGGATATTTCCTGGAAAACTCTAAAATACGGATCTAGTGCTTTAAACAAAGTGAGAAGTGTTAGGTGCACCTCTTGGACTGCTCAACTTTTGTTAGATTTGTTCCGTAGGGAATGTCAGACTTTGAAGATGAGGTCCGTAGAAATTGAGTTTGCTGATTTCCAAGACCGGCTAATAGCTGCAGGGAAATTTGAATAGATAGGCATTTATGCTCAACTAAATTCCGAATTTTGATCGGATAGATTCAGTCTTTACACTACCTTCTCAATAATGATTTTGTCTCTGACTTTCCATCAGAAATGAGATTTTGGTTGCTTGTGTGGGATTCTGCTTATTCCCGAGCGTATTGCCTATGAGGAGGAGGTTTATGAACCACCTGTTTGCTATTTGTCACGACTCGTGTGTTGGTTTGAAATTTTGAATCTGGGTAAATGTTATTTAACACTTTACCGACGATTGTTGATTGGCTTGTTATTTTTGACTAGCGTCGGTGCTGCTCGTGAGAAGTATGAATATTTCGGAAGTGCATATTAATCTGTTTGGAAGATCATTTTGATGAATTTTGTGTTGTGGGGGCTTAGTTAAAATTGGATATCAACAGCTGCCCCTCTTTGTGTATTTTTGCGCAGCAAATATATACAAAGTTAAATTGATGCCCGAAATTTTGATTCACGACTTATGTTTCTGATTTTTCTCGGCTCCTCTGCTGGATTTGACATTTACTGGTGGAGTCGGAAAAATTTTCTGAGTTGTTGATGACGTGGATCTGGCTCGGTGAAGTTGCGGTTCGGACCGGCGGATCACGGTTTGTTCCTTTTCAAATATTTTCTAGAATAATGCCAAAAGTCACCCCTTCACAGCTGTATGCACACTGCCCGAGGCTGGTTGGTCTTGTCGTCTTTTGAATGATGTCGCAACTATAGTTGCGACATGTTGGGTTTGTAAGGGAAAGCCAAAGCTGCTTTCCTCATTCTGTTTTGAGACTTCTGAAATACCTCCTAAGGCCTGAAAACTCTACTCTTTCTTGGATTATCTCAGTGATGTCTTGGTGCTCGATCCCTCGATCGATTCTCTTCCGACAGACTTTGCTTTAACAATACAAATAAGGTTTCGACCACTGTTATTTCTGCACTTAGTAAATTCATATACATGTGGTAGAAATACGCAAGTTAGTCAAAACACATATGCGATTTGATTTTTGATAAATGTGTAATGCTTGTGCCTTAGCTGCTATGCTGTCTGTTTAGAAATTTTCACGTTTGAGGCAATGATGACTTTATAGAAAAATTTTGATAATGTTAATTTGAACTCGACTAGGGTGATCACTAGAAAGATATCACCGCTAGGATTTTGAACAATGACTGTAGAAAGGTGTCACTGTATGTTGAGTTCGAAAAATGACCATAGGAAGATGTCACTACAATTTTTAGAACTTGACAGTAATTATAGGAGAATAATACCAAAGTTTTTGTAAATTGACGATTACAATCGTGAAAAATGTATTTCGAAAATTTAAAGGGTGACCGGTAGAAAGATATCATCGAAATTTTTGGAACTTGATGGTAATTGTAGGAAATTATCACCGAAGTTTTTGTAAATTAACGACCATGGTCGTGAAAAAGTTTTTTGGAATTTTAAGTTTCGAATAGTGACCGGTAGAAAGATATCACCGAAATTTTTGGAACTTGATGGTAATTGTAGGAAATTGTGGTGACCGGACCCACGCCCTGGGGAGAAAACTGTCACAGAAACTTATCACCTACGAGTCGGCCATACGGACCGTCCAAACCGGAGGGTCCCGCAGCGTGTCCAACCGTCAGCGTCCGGACAGGTCCCTTCGGCACC
>NMUG010007016.1:0-12282 GCA_002855965.1 Monotropa hypopitys
CCCCTGACCCGCCAGAACCATCCCCAACCCGTTTGGAAGAGTTATTAATGAAACTCTAATCTCAGCCTTTCCTTTTCATCCAATGGCTGAGATTAGATGTCCATTTTCGGTCCACACATAAGAGGTCCACACCAGAAGCTAACTATATATATATATATATATCGATTCGTATTCATAGTTCACATTTCGATATGTGAAGTGATCACATATCGATGTGAAGCCATTGTTCATTCTTGGCTGAGTATTGGAGAACCCATATTTCGATATGGGAGTTGGCACATTTCGATTGCATATCGAAATGTGATCTTGGCATATTTTGATATATGCTCATGTGAAGGCTGACCAGTGAGGTGGTATTTCAAAATGTGACCTTGTTACATTTTGAAATGTGATCCTTCTGGTGACTGGGTAGTGTGGTCACGTTTCAAAATATGACTAGCACACATTTCAAAATGTGACATTTCGGTAGATTTGGTAGTTTTAAACGGAGGGTGTTATGATCATTGCATATGGGCTATATATATGTGTGTATATATGAAAGATAGTGCAGAAGCCCTCATTTTGGTCCCATTCTCTCTCTATCTATCTTGGCAGTCTCTCTCTCCCTCTCTATATCTCCCACTCCCTCACCTTCTCTCTAGGATTTGAAGGCACTCCACCAAGCTTTTAGAGTTTTGGCATTCACAAAGGTTGAAGAGGGTGACAAGGGCTTTGCATTGGTGGTCTCGGTTCATGCTATTGTGAAGAATCCCTCACTTAAGGATTTCGAGATCTTGTGATTCCGATGGGTTAAATCTCTCCTACTATCTTGTGTGTGTGTGTGTGTGTGAGAGAGACAGAGAGTGTGTGTGACTCTCATACATTCATTTTGTTATTTGGCATGGTTGGACCTAGTGTGTCCACCTAGAGTTGGTATGGGTTCGGGTTTGAGGTCTAATGCCTATGGCTATAAGTATTGAGACACTAATAGAAATGGACGTATGACCCTTAGAGTTTATGGACACTATGTGTTCGATAAAATACCTAGGTGAAGTCTTGGGCTAATCTAAGGAAGAATGTGTCTTGTATGAATGAATTGGGATCTTAGATATGATATTGGAAGTATTAGATGGCATTTTCACCATCATATCATATTGTCTTGACTTAGGGATCAATTGATGATTTGGGGGAGTCTTGGGGTCCAAAATAAAATAATTGAAACTATGTGGATGAAATGACGAGTTGGGGACCCTTGGGATGAGAATATGATAGATGTGATCATCTCTTGACTTAATGAAAAGTGTCTTGTGCCTTCCTTGAATTCGTCAAGGTTGAAGGTGTCAAAATAAATGGGTTACTCCTTTGATGTCGTCAAATTTGAGTATTATCTTTGGAAAACCTGATGGTTCATGAATTGAATTAAATGGTGGACTCCCTTGATTTCATCAAGGTTGATAATTCTCCTTGAAATGGTCTAATGATTGCCTTGAATGTATTAAATAAACTTCAAATATCGAGGAGGTCCTCAAGAAGGGCAACTTATATTAAATCATGAATCCATCATACATGGAATACCAACATGAATGAAATGAAGCATATTGAATGAAATAATAATTTTGGGCAATTCGTGTCCATGGTGATATCCAATCACCCTTGAACGTGTTAAGTGGGAGATATGTGTTCCCGTAGGTCACGATATGATCTGCTTATTTGTACGCTTATATCCCAATTACTCGATCATCTTGTATTTGTCTAGTTATCTTTCTATTTAGCTTTTTGTATGGCAAGTGGTTCTACCCTGTTTTATTTTCTATTTCAAAAAATTATTTGAAAATCTAGGGCATGACAACTTGGTATCAGAGCTTTCGGTTAGATTACCTTGGAACCGTGGGGAGACATTTGGTCTCTATGGGTTTATCTTGGTCATTACATCAGATTGTAGTTGTGTCTGGGTGCATGTCGTGCACCAATGCATCATGGCATCGTGTTCTAGCAGTAAGATGCATGTTCAGGTTTCTTCTTTGGATGTTGAGTTCCTCCAGGCCATTGGATTCCATTTCTGTTATATGTATGGCAGTTTGGTTGCCTAGGGATGGTTGTGCATCCTTGT
Organism: Monotropa hypopitys; assembly: GCA_002855965.1. Classification (NCBI taxonomy): domain Eukaryota; kingdom Viridiplantae; phylum Streptophyta; class Magnoliopsida; order Ericales; family Ericaceae; genus Monotropa; species Monotropa hypopitys. The sequence goes on from NMUG010007016.1 coordinate 2,090, forward strand.
TGTCTTCATTTCTTGGGTTCATGATGCATGTTCTAGCATTCCCAGTTGGTGTTGGACTCCTCCATGCCATTTGAGTTGAACATGTGATTTGTATTGAGGAAGAAATCCCTGGATGTATTCGGGATTGTATCTTTGTGATTGTTCCTTACCCCACTAGTTGGGAGGTGGATCCTTAGTTGTGATGATATAGTGTTGTTAGTCCCTCTTTCTCATGGCTCTGGGATTTAGATTGGCATTGGTTCCGTCATAGGGGATCTTCTTGTCTAGTTTCATTGATCGTATTCTCATCGTGAGAGTAGAGACCCTTGTAAGGTTGTTGAAATTTGGATGGATCGGCTCATTGGAGTTTGAATCCCCTTGTAATCCCAGAGCAAGACCTTGATGTGTTGCCGAGATTTCATAATATGTTCCCTAAGGGGTATGATCCATTGGTGATAACCATCCATAAGATTGATTTAGTTTGGTTGATCATAGACCTAAGTTGACATTTTGAGACTGTCATGCATTAGCTATTGGATTAAGGTGTGATTTGCGAGGAATCTAATCATTGCTAAATGCTTCACCTTGTGGTAGAATTGGTGAAGTTGGCCATTTGGAGCCCTATATTTGATGACCATGTGTTGGACTTAGACCTATTATTTATGTAAAGGTCTAGATGGTTAATAAATTTGCATGTTTGTACCGTAATCGTCTTCGTATTTCCTCTTTAGGTGACCCTTGGCTGTTTTCTTTGCGAGGTAGCTAGATGGTTACTAGGCGTGCAGCAGATCGGAAAAGGGATAACTGAGGATGAAGTCGTCGCAACGACCCTATGCTAAGATCTGTTGATGGTGAGGGGGAATTTTTGGACCCTAGACAGTTGGCTTGAAAGCTGGCAGCAACCATTGCAGAGGTCGGTCGTGAGGTAGGTGTGCCTTATAACGACTTGATTTTCCATGGTCCGTTAAATTAAATTCGTCGAATTTAAATCATGCCTTGGGGTCCCTCTTTTATTTAAAGGATAATAGTAATAATTAATATTAATAATATTAGTAATATAACTTATAATAATTATAATAATTATAAAACAAAAAAAATATACAACCCTACAGCTACCCCTTCCGTAACCCCATTCTAGTAACCCGATTCACCCCCCTATTCCAAAACCCTTCTCCCCCATTTTTTTCCCGCTACTCCCCTCCCAAAAAAATGATACCCTAGTTTCTTCCCCCCCGTCCATGGCTGCCACGAGAGAGAGAGAGAGAGAGAGAGAGAGAGTAGAGGGTGGCGGTGTTAGGCGGCGAGGGAGGTGCTGAAATGGCGGTGGCGCGATAGAGGTGCGCGCGAAGAAGAGAGAGGAGGAGGAAGAAGGGGCGACGTGGAGGAAGAGGAGGAGGAGGGCGTCGCATGCGGTTCGTTAGTGGAGGTTCGCGCAAGAGGGTGGCGCGAGTTGGCAGTGGGGCAGCGCGATGGTGGCGCAGTGGAGGTTTGCGGTAGCAGGGGCGACGATGGAAGGAGGATGTCGCAGCGGTGTGATGGCTGTTTTGGTGGTTTTGTGGCCGCGCTGTGGTGGCTTTCGGTTGCGGTGTGACGCGGCGACGATGACAGGTTCAGACGAATATTGGTGGTTCGCGTCGACGACTCTTGAATTGACTCCACGAGGTATACGCAATACATTTGATTTGTGTGTGTGAGCTTGTGTATTTGCGAGCGTATGTTTAGTTATATTTGGTTGTGCGTGCAGGGGTCGTCTACGGCACTGGATGTCTGTCTATGTGCTTCGATTGGCTGCGGCGATGGTTTGTTGGTGGGTAAAATCTCTAACTCCTATTAATTATGTGTGTGTGTATATAGGTTTAATATGTTGTGATGGAATTGAGCGGTGATCTTGGGCCCGCTAGTTGTTTAATTTAATGTGTGTGTGTACATAGGTTCGATATACTGTGTTGGAATTGAGTAGTTATCTTGTACCCACTAGGTGTTCGATATTATGTTGGAATTGAGCGGTGATCTTGGGCCCGCTAGTTGTTTGATATGATGCCCCCTGAGGCTTAGGTACACTACGTGTTCAATGAAATTCCCGTGAGGGGGACGACTTGTATCTTAGCGGTTGGTAGGTTGGTTGGTGGCCATTGGAGTTAGGGACCACCAAGTATTTGATGAATTGCCCATGTTAGTCTTGGGTCGTGTCTTGGAAGAGTTGACACTGTTGGACTATCATAGGACTCGTTTGGTTACATTGTAGGTCGCGTTGAGTCCACATAATTATCATAGAGTCCTTGGGGTTTGGGTGAGCACCAATACTTGAAAAAAATGTCCTCGATAAGTGTTGTGATGAAATAGGACTGTTTGGGTCTTCTCGAATGAGCTTGGTGACCATTGATAATGTCGCCCAGCTTATATACGGGAATGGACTTGACCTTAAGGGATTCCTGAGATGATGAATGGAAATAATGATAAGGGTTTTGGTATACTAATACAGAATGGAGTTGACCTTAAGGGATTCTGGGATTTAGGCCAACCCTATGGAATATGGATCAATACGGAATGGACTTGACCTTAAGGGATTCCAGGATTAATACCAACTATATGAGTTATGGATTAATACGGGGTAGACTTGACTTTAAGGAACCCCGAGATATATGTAAACTTGATGAATTATAAATAAATACAGAATGTACTTGACCTTAAGGGATTCAGGTATTTATGCCAACTCTATGATATGAGTAATACAAGGTAGACTTGACCTTAAGGAACCCTAGGATATATATATGAGCTATGAGTAATACGGGGTGGACTTGATCTTAAGGGACCCCAAGACATATGTACATTTGATGAATGGACAATATGGGATGGACTTGATCTTAAGGAATCCAGGGATTGATTTATATCCTTACAAATTATGGATTAATACGAGGTAGAATTGATCTTAAGGGACCCTAGGGTATATGTAAATCTAGTGAATGGAATAGACTTGTAATGGAATCCCCTTGACACTTGATAGTGTGCAATCCTTGGAACAATGAAAGAAGTTACGAGTGGCATGTGAAATGGAATGAGAACACTTATGCATACTTATATGGACTCTTGGTCTAGTTGGCCCTTGGATAGAAATTGTTTATGTTGACTAGTTGGAGTCACATTGTAGAGAACGGATATGGACTTACAAATGTGAAAATAGCGATAGTTGGCGTGGCTCGCAAATGTGAGTTATGGTTAGAGATCTTGACACGGTGTTGGTTTGGGATCCTTAGTAGATCCTTAGAGTTGTGGTACCTTAGTAGTAAGGTTGGTTGAGTTGAGATTAGATATTACTTCGGTTGGACTTGGGATGTCGTACCTTTGTACTTACTTGATGTTACGGTTTTGGTTAGACATACTTTGTTGGCGATACGCCTAGGTCACTGTTGCCTTGAGTTAGGTTTACACTACGTACACTTTAGTTTCTTTACTATTCTCGTACTTTGTTTGTGGACACATAGGCACGCACCGCATGTACATGCTTGGTAGTAGTTATGGGTTTTTTCACTGAGACGTGGTTTGCTCAGACCCTCTTTCTTTTCCTTTTTACCTTGTTCGTTTTTACTTCTTGCTCATTTCGATATACAATGGGAATGTATATCGAAATGATGCCTGGTGGTTTGTCTATATCGAAATGAGATACATTTCGATATGATTAATCCCCCATCCCGATTATATTTCGATATGAATTGTTCACTGGTCAGATTTTCTTCTTGCTTATTTCGATATGATGTGAAGTCATCATATCGAAATGAATGCCCTTCTTACATATCGAAATACTTTCCCACTATATTTCGATATGTTGCTTTGTTAATTTTGGGCAGGACCATTTCTATTTCGATATGCAGGGCATGCATATCGAAATGATGCGCGGTTTGAGGTAGTCAGTGGTGCATATATTTCGATATATGCTTGAGCATATATCGAAATGAGGTTTTCGGGCAGCTTTTGTTGGGAAGAAAATTTAAGGATATTTTTGTCCAATGTGGGTCCAAATATATATCCCTATGCTCCTGAATGGAACCCTAAGAAAATAATTTGTTTCTAACACCCTCACATCCGATTCTCTCTCTACCTCTCTCCATTCTAAACCCTCTCCCTTCTCTCTACCATTTGAGGACCCTCCAAGCCTCCATTGAAGTTTTGTGAAGGAGAAAGCTCGTTCCCCACGGCAAGGGCTTTCCGACAACCTAGATATTGAAGTCATTCTTCAAGATTTTCGGGTAAGTTGTTCTTGGGAGTGGTTTTCTTGTGTTGAGTCCTTAGAGTTTTTGATTCTCCTTAACCTTAGCCTTCTATTGATGTGCACAGCTTATGCCGGTGTCAAGACCCCTCACCTAGGGTTTTTCTGCCATTGTTGGAGCTTGAGGTAAATGTGCTCATATCTTGTGTTTGTGTAATTATGTTAGGTCACCAAATTGGATTTACACAATTGAAATCAAAGGTTTTCTTAAAAACCCATGTTTTAGAAATCATGAATTTGACATGTTTTGATTAAATGAAATTGAACTCATCTTTGCATTGGATTAAAGTGTTTATGGTGGTTTGGAGGACTTGTGATAGTTAATTTGATATCTAGGACTTGGGATTGAATTATTGTGCATTGATGGAAATTTGGGGTTTTTGTCCTAGGTATTTAAATTAGTGAAATTGAGTGGTGACGGTGTGCCCGTTAGGTGTTTGATAGAATACCCAAGAGGCTTCCGTGTGAAATTCACGATTTCGTAGAAGTGTTGGTTCTTAGTTAGGCCCTTGTGTGTGGCCTTGGAGTAATTTGAGAGGTTTTACTTAGGCCCTTGGGTATGTAGCCTTGAGGTCTTGACTAGGCCCTTGTGTGTGGCCTTGAGCTCATGAGTGAGAATTGGGTAACCACGTGTGAACTCGTCACTAGTATTGGGAAACTCGTTCCCTTCATTTGAATTCGCTAATCTACCCAATTCACCTACTAAACAACCAACCTAAATAACACAAATTGTAAATGTGGTGTGTGGGTGACCAATTGATGTGGTCTTTGATTGTGGTAAATTAGTGCATCTCTCGTGGCACTTTATGAGTTGGTGTATTCCTCGTGACACCTCGTATATTCGGTGCATTCCGCGTGTCACCTCGTGTTATAGTGCATCCCTCGTGGCACTTCGTGTGATGGTGCATCCCTCATGGCACCTCGTGTGGTAGTGCATTCCTCGTGGCACTTCGTGAGTGAGTCGATCCTTGTCCTCACCAGGGAGACTCTAAATCGATTCCCGGTTTGATGGTTTTTCTTGGTTGGTTCCTGAATTTGTCGAGACAACCCAAACTAGCGCAAGGTTTGACTGTAGGGCCGATCCTTGATTTGTCTAGGAGGTTCGAATCCCTTGTGGCCTTTTCTAACACTTATTCCAAACCGGGGAGTCGAACAAACTATTAAAGAAAGATAATCAATTTACCAACGTGTACCTATATAGATATGTATATAGAGGATTGTAAGGATATGTGGCATCCTATGTGATTTGGTGGATTGGATTGAAATAAGCTAAGTCGTGGAATTAGCTAGTTGTGGTAGTTGGCTAAGTCGTGGAATTAGCCTTTGGACTTGGATGCAGCACGTGTCTTGTGTACGATTGGTGGTAGTGGCACCACTTGAGATGGGTTGTGTTCTTGGGAGTGTCCCCTCTAGATAAAATGATAGTTTACCATGTCGTCGCAATTGTGATTGAGACCCTTTGGCCTTATGGCCTTTGTACTAGCTTGTGTTGTCTAGTTGTGTGGATAAGGGTAGTTGGTAAAGATAAGGTTTGGTGTATGTTATTATTAGCCTTGTAAAAGGATAGAAAGGCTTGGGCTTCCCTTGGAGTACTTGTGTTAGTGGAAGTCTTGGTTAGGCATATGCGTCTTTGCTTGGGTCAGTGACTTGGTAATGGTGTTTGAGAAGTGAAAGATATGGCATGCTTGGGATTGCATTGTAGGTACTCACACCAATTGCACATGTCACCATAATTGCATTTGTACTTGATAGGTGCGTATTTGCTGGGTCTTTATGACTCAAACTTCTTTTTACAGTCTTATGCAGGTTTGTATTATTTGGTAGCTTGCAGCAGGAGTTGGAGTTAGCTTACTCCACTCTCCTTCGGTGAAGTGCATTTCATGTTATTTCATTTATGCACTATAGTTTTCCCCCTCCTTTCCCCTTGTAGCCTACGGGCATCCCTTTTTTATTAAAAAAGTTGTATCATCTTTTATTGCAAGCAAGTTTTATAAAAATGTATTGTTGTACTTCAATTCCAAGCAAGTTCCAATTGTAAATATTTACAAAGAAGTGGTTTTACTATTCACGGCCCATTATGATATGATTTGGCAAATGTGGTTTTATCTATAATCGTTCTTTTAATCATAAAAAAAATGGTTTGAAAATCCGGGGCATGACAACATAACAGAACAGAAGTGTCCAAACACAAATGGACACGGCGCCAACAGATACGATAACAATCTGGATTCCCACAAGGACACGGCGAACAAGAACGAATGCGAGAAGGCAACCCACGAGACAAGAGTGCACGAAGCAGGGATACGATTCCTGACAACAAGTTCTACGAAGTAGATAAATCACTACGCGCGAGACGAACAACACATCACCGCCAAGACGAGGCCAAAAGGGTCACCTAAACACAAATCACCTCCTACAACCTTATGCCCATATGAGAAAGCAAACTCTATTCTCGTCTCCAAATATCACGTACGACACATGACACCTCAGGTCATCAACCCAAACCATTTATCTCTACCAAAACAATGACTCCAACCAACTCTGCATTCTAAACTCCAAGTCACCAAACAAGGTCACTACACTTCTACCTCTTGATCCAAAATCATTTACTCTCCACATTATCATCTAACTAGGTAAAAAACCCAAATGCCACTTCCAAGGAAACCACAAGGTAGTCATACACGTGTTATCACTCCAAAAATCAAGAGAGAACTAAAATCCTCAAACCACTTTCCCAGCTCATAACACAACTACAACAACGATAACTCATCGACCAACATCAAGGCACCTCAAAAGGAGGTCTAATACTCAATTCACACAACAAGCCTAACAACCAATTGAGACAATATCAACACAAGGCTATTTCTCAAGTTGTTCCACAATCCAATTAACCAAACAACCCAATCACCGACACAACCGGCTAACCAAATACCCAAATGATCAAATAACCACCTAACCATCAGTGGACCTACACAACTCAGTCCATCTCGTAAGACTTCAAGTCACAACTTAAGGCTACCACAAGAACAAGGTACAACACTTAAACTCTTTCGTCCTTCTCAATCAACCAAGAAGTACTGCAACCGCAAGGTAATAAGTTTAACACAAATCCTCAAAGAACCTCAAACCACAAGTCAAACTCAACTCTCGCATCAATGAAGGGTAGAGCACTACCACTGCTAATCATCGACTACTTGGCACTAGCCCGCAAGGAGAACCTAATAATCCGAGGATACTTCACGTCCCAAGTGAGTCACACACAATCTCTGCCATTACAAGTCCTTACTACACCGAGACATCCTTACTTCCCAAAGAAGTCACAACCACTAGACCACCAAGTGCTAACACACCAAGAGTAACCACTAGTCGCAATCCCACAAGTAAGGTCATTCTAAGGTTCCACGACTTACACAAGGAGAGAAACGAGACAGGAAGATCAAATCAATCTCAAGAGCGAACATCCATCAACAACCAAGCTATCGAACAAAAAGCCAACCATGCAATTGAAGTGGGAGTCAAAACTCGACCACCAGGAAATAGTCGGAGCCAACAGGGCAAACGACAAACTCCAAAGATCAATGTCCAGAAGAGAAATAGAATTCAAGGCTCATTCGCAAGAGCACTACCATTTTCCAACCGCAAAGAAAGATTATCCAGTCATCAACGTCAAGAAGAACGACAATCTTCTACCAAGAATATTACCCGAGGAGTTCATCCGAGATCACAAGAGAACTCAAGAGACGGTTAACCAATCGCACGTAGAATTTTCATTCTCACTAGGAGAGTAAACAAGAATCCATCAACAAACCGTCACAAAGTCCAACATCTGCTTCAAGAGATAGGCTCAAAAGCCACGACGACAATGACAAAGATTCGCTTCCTACGAAGGGATAGGCTCGACAAGCCATAACTGCAACCACCAACGACCGATATCGAGGAATAAGAAGCCAAATTATCACAAGAGCCAACGAATAAACTCATTCACACTCTAAGAACCAGGAACTCGAAACGATTCACCACGACAGAGTAGGTGACAACAATATCAACAAGAGGATATAACAGGAACACACAAGTCCAATATCGACAGGATCCTCTACCAAATTCCAAGATAGGCCCGAAAGTCACCTCAACAGAGATAGGATTTCACTCAAAATCCCAAAAGAACAACAACAAGACCAACTCGAAGGGGTATACACCACGAATTTCCAAACCATTTTTTTCATTTCGAGTTATAAAAACTTGTTGTTTTATGAGATCCATGCAACGCACATACATTCAATGCCTAGATACACATGCCATGCACCCTAAATGCAATCCCTCAGAGCTACACAAAAGAAACGCTGCGCCATTGAGACTAAAAGTCTCACCCAAGTCCGAGGTAAATCGGAATTAGCGCTCTGATACCAACTGTAACACTCCCAAATTTTGAGACATATTTTTTTTGAGAAGTGTTAAATGTAGGTAACGAGTATCCAAACAAAGGTAAAGAACTATCTACCGCACACACTACCCATTACACTACTTATTACATCACATGCTCTGCTTGAAATGAAATACAAATAAATGATGCGAATAGGGTTTTATAACATAACCCTGTACAACAGTGCATCAACTAAAAGAGGAAGGGCCAAATGGGATTTTATATGATAATCCCGTACAACGCGGCCAACAGTAAAGAAAAGAAAGTACAACACTAAAATTGAAGGCAACCTATCACTACGGTCCGGTCCAGCTTCAAGTCCTGCGAAGGATCCATCGGCTCCAAGTCCAAGGGGTAAGTCCTACAAAAGTAGAGGGTCAGGCACAACCGCCTGATAGAGATAATCCATCTCCAAACGTCTATACTACTGGGGTACACATGAGTGAGAGTGCAAAGAATGTAAATGATGCAATGCTATGGATCTCATTAAAATAAAACATATCCTTTTCTTTCAAATCCCACATTTGACTCATCGTAGAGAAAAGTAGTAAAGCACTATGTCTAACCAAGACTCGGGAGAAAAGAGTACTCGTAACTGATCTTTTCCAAAAGAAACTGTCTAGACAAGGCCAACAGGGAATTGTGTCAAGTGTCGACTCACACTAAGTAAAATACTCATTTTCCATTTTCTAAACGTATTCCAATTCCCGTTTTGTTCAAAGTATCACGTGTATTCCATTTCCGTGCCTTCTAGTAGGAGCAAGTCAAATATCAATCACAATCCATCGAGTATCGGCTAGTTCCGCATTGGGGCTCGTCAACCCCTTATCGTGTAGTTCCTGTTTTCCTCGGCTCACTGGGAAGGTCCAGTCAAACCTCCATTGCGCAATGTCGTGTGCCACTCTAAACAATGACACAAGGTAAGCAACCTGAATCATAGCCACTCATCAATATCCAATCCTCGTATAGCGTAAACAGTCCCTCGTAAAGAGTCACATGTCACATTTTCATTTTATACCATCATTCCGTGTGACCTAGGGCAAACAACCTCCTAGTCAACGTACCAACTCAAAATGTGACTTTCCTTTCCATTGTTTCCAAAATATTTCCGTTTATTCACAAAACGTCCATTTCCAAAACATTTCCGTTTATTTCCAAAAACGTGTCGATCGTTCACAAACCGTTCCACTGAGTTCGATTTTCCACAAAACGTGTCAAAACACCATTTAACCCACAAACTATCCGAGAGTGTCTAAAACAAGCCAAAGATCGAACTCGGAAACAAACAACCAATGCCCTAGGGAGAATGCAATGACCGTAGTCAAAACTTAACGCGACCATTTTAAGTGAACGACAACACCTTGATACTAATTTTACAAATATATAAGGCTTGACGGAATTTTATAAAAACAAATGAGAAGGACGTAACACGCCAACAATACAAACGAGAGGGATAGAAAACTCTACCTCGATTGGAGTTTCTGAAACAATTGCCGACACTGGATTTGTTAGAAATTTCGGCATAAACCT
>NMUG010007017.1:0-12281 GCA_002855965.1 Monotropa hypopitys
AAGACTAAATTCAAAGACCAATTTTCAAAACCAAAACCAAAATTTAAGGCCCAAAAGAATAAAATGTTGAAAAATGGGTTTTACATGTTTTTTTGTAGTCCCACATTGGAAAACATGGAAATCCCATGTAATTCTAAGCCTATAAAAGGTGTCCTTCCCTCTTGAAAATAAAAGGAGAAAAACAAAACAAAAAGCATTTTATATATGCTTAAGTAAAAGATTTGAATTCCTCTTTTGGTGCATTCTAAATCTTTCTACACTCTTGTGTATAAACAGATCTTTGGATAATTGTGAAGAGCCTTTTGTTATAAGATTTTTTCGGGAATCTGGAAGGAGTCTTAAAATATTTCTAGGCATCGAAGCGCTCTCCAATTATTGTCAGCTGAGGGATCTCTCCTCTGTATAGCTCTCCAGTCACAATAGTGATCACAATGTAAGAGTTCTTTCTCTTACCTTTTTAATGATAGACTTCATGCATATTTTAGTTAGTTTTAATTTCATAATTAATTTGTTAATTAATTAGTTATTTAGTTAATTAATTAATTAATTAATTACTTGTTTAATTAATTAGTTAGTTTTTTAATTAGTTAATTAGTTGTTTTTAATTAATTAGTTTCTTGTTTTATTTTAACGCTTTCTTAGGATTAATTTAGAGTTTATTATGCTAGTTGTAGATGTAAGTACGGACTGACCACCCCGGTCAGGCAGGGTAGGTGCCTAACACCTTCCTATCTCGTCGCTTAGCTCCCGAACCTATCTCTGGTTATGACGGACTAAGAGCCCGGAATTGTACGTAGCTTCAGAATAGTTTCTTGATTTACTTCAAAATCGGATGTCGAATCTAAAGAAAACATATGCCACACTCTACTGGCACAAACCATAACGGAAGTGCCCGCTGCCGGCCGCCGCATCCCACCTAATCCAAAAGGAAGGGGGGACATAGTAGCCACAGTGGTGAATCTGCTGGGGACCTTGTGAGCTAGACTGGAAAGCATCTACAAATGTTGAAATAAATTCTAAATTAATTTTGTAAAAGCATCAAATTAAAACAAGGAACATAATTAATTAAATGCAATTAATTAATTAATTACATATGCATAAATTGAGTCAACCCAGTAAGTTGGTATTATCTGATATCCTTGGAGGGCTTCACGATCGTACTTTTGCTATGTTAGAGAATCCAACGAGCCCATATTCCACTCGTGGGTCCCTTGTGCCGAGATCACCCATCCTTCTGCATGTGTACATACATATTCTTAACCCCTTTCAAATTAAGACATATACTATACCGGGGCATGCATCACTCCAGACCTGAACCTCTCTTAATTTGTATAGATAATTTCAATCAGGGAAAAATAAATGTACAGACCGCCTTCTCGTTCAGGGGCACAATTTTGGGATTTTTCATTACCAGGATCCTGTTCCTTTTTTATTTTTACACTTTAGGGCTACTATGAGAATTGACCCCGTAATTGATTCGAACTTTTCACCACTGTCTCCAAAAGTCAAGACAAGTTGGGCCTTTCCCCACATATTTTGTGAGATGGTTTTGAAAATTTCAAAAGTGATCACAATCGTCCAAAGTTTAATATTTTCTGAATATCCCGAATTATTTTAGTTTCTTATTTTCTTTTTGTTTCCAGTTCCTCATTATTGATTCTTCGACTGCATCACCTATACCAATCTGGGTCACAGTTCTAGGTAGAAGACTGCAAAGGGTTGAACCATCTTCAACCATTGAATCAGACATGGTTGAGGAGAACATGAGAATGACTGAGATGGATGAGAACATGAAAGTGGATTGAGCAGATCGTAGAAGCTCTAAGCGCAATGGTTTTGAACCTCACCACTATATTGGCACCCAATTGGGCTGTAGAGAACATACCCATCCCTCCGAGGGCATACCCTAACTTTACTGTTGCTGAAATGCAAGACAGAATAATGGACTAGCTATTTGGTCTAGAAGATGAAGTAGCAGATGAACCCTAGGTTGTGCCACCTCGAGTTGTGACACCACCACAGCCTTTGTCAGAGCTGCCTCTTATCACTGTCGATACCAACCACCAATCTCTCGAGATGCAGTTATCTAAGCTGAAATGTTCTTTCTATCATTCGCAGGAGAGAGGTCACCATCTGCTCGATATGGATGAGCTCTGCCTATTTCCTGGGGCACGTTGGCTGTCAAACTTCGAAATACTTGACATCTCGAAATTTAGTGGGTCCAAGAATCCCCAAACCCATCTGAAGGCATACATTAGCACCCTGGTCCCCATGGGAATCAGTACAAAGTTAATGGACCAACTATTTCATTGATCCCTTTTTGATATTGTGCTGGAGTGGTTCCTGTATTTGGAGTCATCCACGAAATAAATATGGGATGCCATTGGGAATTCCTTTGTCAAGTAGTACTCTGACAATATGCAATTGGAAGTAACCACTCGAGAGTTGGAGTCCACCAGTGATTGGCATCCAAAAATGCCAATTGCAAGCCTCCTTTCCTGCACCTTTTCACTGAATCTCTTACTTAAAACTTAGATTTAATATGGGATTTATGTTTACTCGTGATTCTCTTGCTTACTTCTAAAAATCAATTAATTTCATTCAAAAGTGCTTTGTGGGAAGAGAAGTTAAACATGCAGGTGAACTTGATCGAGGATGAAGAAGTTGCAGCCAAAGGAAAGAAGCAACAGAAGCAGCAGTGGAAAGTATTCCCGAGAAGGAATTAATTTACTCCCAGGAATGGAGTGATCTGAAGCATCCCTACAGAAGGGGGAAAATGCTGAAATTTCGGTATAGCTTTGAGGGAAAAAGTGCAATTCTGCCAAGGAATCCCTAATGGCAAGAGAAGGGGTATAAATAGAAAATATTCCGTTAGAAAGGGGGACACCTTTTTACCAACTTTTACTTTTTTCAGTTAGGGATATACTTTTAGATAGAGAGAAAGTAGTTAGCAGATTTTTTCTTCATTGCTGAGTTCTACATTCCGGCAGTCGATTTTCTTATTTCCAGAAGAATTCTAGTAGAGATTAATCAATTACATGCTCTATTTATAGTTTGGTTTTTAATTCTCAGTTGCTAATTGATTGATTGAGCTGTGGTGCTATAGTTCTAAGAATTCTGCTATGGATTTCAGAAATTGTTTGGTTGATACATTAGTCAATTTAGATCATATGGATAGCTAAATCCTTTTGAGGATCTGATTTAAAAGGCCAGGGGTGAATTACCAACCCATATATTCTATATCTCTCTTATCTGGTTGGTTCCAATTTGCGGGAAGTGGGTTTTGGGTGAGAGCTTGAATTTGATTAGGGAATTGCTTTGGGTTTGATCTTGGGTTGGCAACCTCAAGATTGGCACTCATTATGCTTAACTGAGGTCCGATTCTCAGTTGGGTTGCTTGCTCCTGCTCCACCCTTGTTTTCCTTTTTAAATTGGGTTCTAATCGGAGAGAGAGTGTAGATATGTGTGCTAGTAATCACATCAGGTCCTGCAAGTTGGATCCTCACTTCTATACTCTTAATTAGTCGAAATAGTTTATGCAATTTCCAGTTAGTTAGTTAATTTCTACAAATTTCCGTAGCACTCTGTTTCGTAGCATTACGGAACCGAGACAATTTTTGCTGAGGATAATTTATTCTCATCCCTAAGTACTAATTCCAATTTAGAATTTAACAACCAGATTCCCTGTGAAAATGATCTGGATTCACCAGAATTTATTATGCTTGATTGGTAGCCATCCAAAAATAATCAAACAACCAGGATGGACGACAAGGAAACATTTACTGACTTTGTCATCAGGTGGAGGGCTAAGGCAACAAAAGTGGTCATCATGCCCGAAGAGGTAGATCAAGTCTGGATGGTAATCAAGAACTTGCAGCCCGTCTACGCAAGACATATGGTGACCCATTACATCCCTACATTCAAGCACCTTCACCAAACAGGGCTCTCTATTGAAAAAGGCATCCACATCGATTTGTTAGAAAGGAATGACCCTAACTCTAGGGGAAAGTGTATCTACTCTGGGAACAGCAACACGATGTATGTCCAGCTACCAAGTTAAGGTTCAAGCAGTAACAACAGCCCTCCTCCCAACAATTGTCTGGTCGGTGGTGTTAACAACATTCACAACCAAGCTAATCCACCTCAATGAGTATTTAGTACACTGGGTATTTATCTATCGACCTTGTTTGAATGATTACATAAGAACAGTGTGATGAGGCCTTTGGCTCCTACCTCTCCAAGAAATCCCCTACCTGTCGGGTATGATTCTTCCAAGCATTGTGCGTTTCATCAAACCCCGGGCCACCATACCAACACATGTACTCGCCTTCGTTGTGAGGTCTAGAACCTCATCGAAAACAAAACCATCCCCGCCTTAAATACCAGGCCAAATGCCATCAATAACCCAATGCTGAATCACAACCAAGCTCCACCAAATAATGTCCACCACATAGAATTCCAACCTCGGGATTCTACATCCATGTTTGACCCAAGCCACCTTATCACCTCCATCAATCTGATAAAACCTTGTGCCTACTACTTGCCCAGTAGTGCCTTCGGGATCCACTTGATTCTGGAAGTGTTAATGACTGACCCCCTAATGAATGAAGAAGATTTGGCAGTACACCGAGCTGCTGAAGAGAAGTACTGGATGGAGGCCTCTGTAGCATTTGCCTTAAAATTTAAGGATGAGTTTTTCACCCCTACTAATGCTCCATAGGAGGGTGATTCTGAAGAAGAACTTGAGGCAGAGGTTGCAGTGCCTGCGTCAATTGACAATGCTGAACAACAAATCGATGTGCTGAGCTTTGATGACTTATGGGCTTCCGAAGGAGAGGAAGAAAAAATAGCCGAAATGTAGTTTCTGGGTTGGTCAAGGAAGAGTTCCCCCCAACTGATCAAGTTAAAAATGATGGAGGCATTTGGGAGGAATTTTACAGAAATTCTGAGCCTTGGGTTGGCAAAATCCTATGGCATCCCAGAACCGTGGGTCATATTACTAGAAGTGGGCTTATGTTTAAGCTGGTGAATCTATTTGAGGAAGATCCGAGAGCTGGAACATCTGCACTGCCCCAAAACAAAGATAATGAGGCAGAAGGCTTGGGGGATGATGAATCCCTCAAACATCTCAAGCAGACCAATGCAAGCATCTCTATTTGGAAACTGTTGGTGGCTTCTCGAGGACATCAACTAGCCCTGCTCAAAGTGCTGAATAAGTTGGAAGTGCATGTGGACACCTCGCTCGACCAGGTCGTGTCCATGCTATCCATCCATCATCAGTTTTTCTCATTGACAATGGGTTCGTCCTGAATGTCTGTCCCTTGTAGACTACTTATTTCCTGGGTCTAAAGCACAAGGACTTCTCCCCATCAACGCAAGGAGTCTAGGCTTGTGATAGTACGAGAAGAGAATTAGTCTGGTGGTGAAGATCAAGCTGCATGTCAGTTTGCTAGATTCTGAGACTGAGTTCCAAGTATTGGACATGCCTACATTGTTCAACCTACTTTTGGGGCAACCGTGGATCTATGATCCAAATGTATATGCAGTTCCTTCCACCCTCCATCAAAAAAGCAAAATCCAAACCAATGACGGCGTGGTTACCATCCACGCATATACATTTCTTCGAGCTCTGACTGAGGACAATGCACCACTGTTAGAGATTAAACATAGGGCAGAAGATCTGACAGTCACCAGTTTCTCTTTTGAGCAGGCTAGTGCTATGCAAGCTCTAATGGTTGAAGATGAGTTTGTCATTAACCCAACTATTTTATAAATGATGAACAAGATGTCTTACCTTCCAAGTCTGGGTTTGGGCTATCATAATCAAGGGATTCCAGAAATCTCGGACTTTAAAGCCAATCACTTCTACTTTAGTCTCGGGTATGTGCCTAGCCCGAAGGACATTGCAACAAAGAACCTTGAAGCATACAGGAAATTCAAAACTCATGGACATTTCTAAACCCTAAAAGCTAAGCAGACACTAAATAGGAGGTTTGTGAAATAAGGTGACAACATACCTTTCTGTGGTTTTGCTGAACACTTGTATGATGAAGGGACTCGGAAGCAGTACCCAGGGTTAGAGATTTTCTTTAATCTTCAGTTGTCCGATAGTGATAACAATAAAGATGCCCCATTGCGAATCAAGACTGAAGTTGCAGACTGGATCAAGGGGCTTGCACATGCTGACTTGAGATTCTTATTTAGATTGGACTCTGACCTGATGGGCATAAGTGATAACAATGCAGTGATGATGCTCGTCCTAGATGCCGATCTAGATTTTACCTCTTTCATTATAAATGTTGTGCCTAATTACCCTATATGGACTTTCAAGGCTATATCTAAGCATGTGCTTAAGTCTATCGGGTCTTCTGAGTCTTCCATATCGTCCCTTTCTATGTCAGTCGAGTCATCTCCTATGGCGACCCCCGAGTTGTCTTTTTACTTTGAGTTTGAGTATGTAATTGAGTTTAATGGTGGTAATAAAATGGACTTTGACAATTCTACTCTGTATGAGCTAAATTTTATTGATCCTGAACACCGAAATGAATTCGAGGGAGACATTCCTTCGGAGCTAAAACTTTTTCTTAAAAAGAGGAGGAAATGCATGCTCGTCCTATTGAAATCGAAATAATATCAATAAACTTAGAGAGCAAAAGAACCCTTAAAAACATTCAGATAGGTTGCACACTGTCCCTGAGGAGAAATAGCCGCTAATCGCTTTGCTAAAGGAGTTCCTAGATGTGTTCGCCTGGTCCTACGAGGATATATAGGGAATCGACCCTAAGATTGTGGAGCATAGGATCCCTCTATTTGCTGATGCAAAGCCCATCAAACAAAAGCTCAGAAGGGTCAGACCAGACTGGTCTCTTAAGATCAAAGAGGAGGTGACTAAGCAGATCGATGTTGGGTTCCTGATGGTCACTGAATATCTAACATGGGTTGCAAACATCATACCAGTCTTGAAGAAGGATGGTCGAGTCAGAGTTTGTGTCGACTTCAGAGATTTGAACAAGACGATCCCAAAAGACGACTTCCCGCTTCCACACATAGACATCATGACAAACAATACTACGGGGCATGCCATACCATCATTCATAGATGGGTTCTCAGGATACAATCAGATTCTAATGGCACCAGAGGATAGGGAAAAGACAACTTTCACCATGCTATGGGGAACATACTACTATCAGGTCATGCCATTCGGACTAAAAAATACAGGGGCGACTTATCAGGGAGCTTCCACAACTCTATTGCATTACATAATTCATAAGAAGATCAGAGTGTGCATCAATGATATGACTGTGAAGTCCAAGGATCGAGATGGGCAGATCATCACACTCAGAAAGTTCTTCGAAAGGATCCAAAAGTACCGCATGTGTCTGAATCCTCAGAAGTATATGTTCGGAGTTACCACTGGGAAGTTGTTAGGGTTCATGATCACTGCCCAAGGCATCGAAGTTGATCCATAAAATATTAAGTCCATCCTTGAAATTCCAGCACCAAAATCAGAAAAGGAAGTCAGAAGCTTCTTGGGGAAGATCCAGTTCATCAGTCGCTTCATCGCCAAGCTCGTATCTACATGTGAACCAATGTTTCATTTGCTTAGAAAGCAAACAAGTTCCAATGTACTGATCAATGTCAGGTGGCCTTTGACGACCTCCAGAATCCCCCTATCATGTCGTTTTCCTGAGCCAGGAAAGTTTTTAATCCTTTACTTGTCATTCACTACCTCAGAAATGGGGTGTATGCTGGCGCAAGAAGCAAAAGCAGGGGCCGAAAAGGCAATCTACTATCTGAGCAAAAAGATGGTCAGTTGTGAATAACGGTATACTTCTTTAGAGAAGACCTATTGGGCTCTAGTCCGGGTTTCCAAGAAATCAAGACACCACATATTGGCCTACTAAGTAGTGTTGATTTCTCGAATGGATCCTCTCAAATATCTATTTGAGAAACCTGCACTTATTGGAAAGCTAACTCGGTGACTATTGATGTTGACAGAGTTCGAGCTCAAGTATGTTACGAGAAAGTCAGTCAAGGGTAGGGCAGTAGTAGAGTTCTTAGTCAATCACCCCGTGGGAGACTCCATTAAAGAAGAGTTAAAATTTCTAGATGAATGTATCTGATGATGTTTGGACTTTGTACTTTGATGGGTCATCAAATCAGCATGGCTTTGGGATTAGTGTTTCATTAGTCGCTCCTGATGGGTCGCAGATCCCATTATATTTCAAATTGAACTTTGCAGTCACCAACAATCAACCAGAATACGAGGCATGCATCGTCGGAATGGAAGCCTCTTTGGAGCTAGGCATAAGGAGGTTAGAAGTCATCCTAGATTCAACTTTGGTGGTATCACAGGGTCGAGGTGATTGGAAAGTCAAAGAGGAAAATCTAAGGCCTTATCATCATAGCTTGTAAGAGTTGATCCCAGACTTCGAGTCAGTAACATTCACGCATGTCCTTCGACTCAAAAAACAATTTGCTGATGCACTTGCTACTCTAGCTTTCATGGTCGAGATTCCTACACGTGTGAGAATGAGGCCACTGTTGATTGAGCAAAGAAGCACACGGTCATATGAGATAGTAAACATGGTTGAAGATGTGTCAGACGATCTGCCTTGGTTCTATGATATTTGGAATTTTGTAGACAAGAGAGAGTATCCAGAAGACGCGAGAAAGAAGGACAAGACAGCCATCAGAAGATTGTCTCCTGGCTTCATCATCTACGAAAGGAAGCTATACAAGTGGTCTTACTGTGGTCTACACAGTTATGCGTAGTGGAATTCGAAGGGAGACAGATCATGAAAGAGATTCACGCTAGAGTCTGCGGTCCATACATGAGCAGACTAATGCTAGCCAATAAAATCTTGTGCCAAGGGTACTTCTGGTCCACTATGGTAGTAGACTATATGGTATTAGTTCAAGGATGTTACAGTTCCAGATTCACGCTAATTTCCATATACCTCCATCTGAACTTCACAATATGACTTTACCCTGGCTATTCTCAGTCTGGGGTATCAACATTATTGGGAAGATCACACCCAAAGCATCCAACAGTCACAACTTCATTATGGTCACCATCAATTACTTCACCAAGTGGGTTGAGGCTGCATCTTATTCCACTCTAATGGTGAAATAGTTTGCTAAGTTCATCAAAGAGAACATCATATGCCGATATGAGGTCCCTCACGAGATCATCTCCAACAACTGCAAGCACTTTTAGTCAAAGACCCAAGCTTTATATGATGAATACAAGATTCAGTTCCACAAATCCTCTCCCTACAGACCAGATACTAATGGTCAAGTTGAGACAACCAACAAAAGTTTGAAGGTCATCATTGAGAAGACTCTAGAGATGACCATAGGATGATGCAAGAGGTTAGAGTATGCTCTTTGGGGATCTCACACATCCATTCGCACGATGACTAGGGCAACTCCGTATGCCATGGTTTATGGAATGGAGGCCATCTTACCAATTGAAATAGAGGTACCACCTTCATGGGTGATATCAAAATGTGGGATACCGAAGGGTGAATGGACAAGCGGTAGGTTTGAGGAGCTAATGTTATTCGATGAAATGCGTTTGAGGGCTCATTATTATGTCCAGGGTTATCAAAGGCAAATCACAAGGGCATTCAACAAAAAGGCTATGCTGCAGAACTTGGTTGAGGAAGACTTAGTCCTAAAATTAGTGAGGGCACCAGTTTCTAACCCTCGGGAGAAGTTTAAGCCAAACTGGATAGGGCCTCACTTCATCAAAATGATCTAATGTAGAGGAGTAATATGCCTTAAAGATCTGGACGACTTCGACATTGAAGGCGATATGAATCTGGACCAACTAAAGAAATTCTATCCCTGAGAGAGTCCTCTAGATTGAAAACTACAAGGGCAGGCAAGCTAGACAAAAATTAGGGCAAATGCCTGCCAGATAAGAACCCCTCGGGGCTGCCTAGGCAAAACAAATGGGTAAGAATTAAAAAATGAAGTTTGCTAGACCAAAAAACCGAAGGGCAGCTCTAGGAAACATTGAGCAAATAGGAGAGAAGAAATTACCTGAGGGAACCCTACCCTGAAATATGTTTGGCCTTATTCTCTTATTTTGGATACGTAGACAGCCACATCGTCTCGGTCACTTTCCTCGAAAAATCTCATGCTCTGTCCAGATAGAACACCTGATATAATCACCATGGGATGCAATATCTCTGTTTGAACTCATAACAGAAAAGTATTTGAACCAAACATTTGTGTCTTATTTTGAGTGCAACTACGTGTAGCATGTTTTTCAATTTTTTCTCAAAGTCACCTGAAAAAATAAGGAAATACATAATTTAAATCATGCAGAAAAGGATAATTGAGTCACGTCTCACTTTGCATCTCTTTATCTTGTCCTCTTTTTGTCCTCTAGATATATTTCTGTTTGTTGTCATGGCCATCTCTCCAGAGCTACTCGCTTGGATGACCAACCTCGAGGAGATCAATCGTCTCAACTTTGCTGAATATGGCTTGAATGCCTTGTTCTATCTCAGCGATATTAGTATTGAAACAGATCTGTCGCACATCAACTTTGAGCTACCAACCCCGTAGCAAGTCATGGTCCATCTAAAAAATCTCATTCAGAGTCAGTCACTTTGAGTCCATCTCCGACCAGAGACTTTCTAAGCCAAATGCGCCAGCATCTAGCAAGAAAAGCATGCATTTATTATTGAATCATAAAAATCTAGATAGACATATGTTTAAAAGTAACATCACATTCATTGTTTCATGTGGGCAAGAATCAAAACGAGCAACTTAAAGCAAAAGTATAAAGGAACTAAAAAACTACAGATTCAAGGTCTTTCACCTTTTGGAATAGGAGGCCAATGACCTCCAATAGGCTGGTAAAGCCCACCAATCTAGCAGAAGGCAGAACTACCAGAAGTAGTTACAATTTGCTAATGGACGAGAAAACCCAAAGCATCACCCCATTGCATATTGCTAGGGTAGAGAAAACCCAAAGTGTGACCTTATCTTTCATTCTATTTTCTTTGCATTTTTGTCAAGGGGCGGTAAATCCTCATGTACAATATCCAATTCTGGGACATTAAAACCCATAGTCCAACCAAAAACAAAGAAAATATGAAGTCGTTACAAACCGCCAAATGACAATCAATTCCCGAGGAAGCATACCAGAAGATTGTGTTTCGCCCCTAGTAGAAGCATAATTCAGAGGTATAAAACCGCCAAAGGATGATCAAATCCTGAGGAAGTAGACTAAAAGATTGTGTTTCACTCCTGGTAGAAGCATAGTTCATAAGAATAAAACTACAGAAGGACGATAAAATCCTGAGGAACAGACCCAAAAAACCCAAAACTCCGTCACTGCCAAGGGCCAAAAAAACCCGAAGCTCAAATCTGCCAAGGGCCAGGAAAACTCAATGATCTATCATCGCCAAGGGCCAAGAAAACCCGAAGCTCAAATCTGCAAAGGGCCAATAAAACCCAAATCTCCATCATCACCAAGGGCCAAGAAAACCCAAATCTCAAATCCGCAAAGGGCCAAGAAAACTCAAAGCTCCATCATTGCCAAGCGCCAAGAAAACTTGAAGCTCAAATCCTCCAAGGGTAAATATAACCTGAAGCTCCATCACCGCCAAGGGCCAAGAAAACCCGAAGCATGTTTTAATTCTCTTTCTTGCATTATCCAGCTGAGGGTCGGTAAAACCCAATGATTGTTTACTTGCAAATTTTGCCCCAATGAACTACGCAGGTCTGATCTGTACAAAGGGGTACGTAGGCAACTTTGAGGAGTTCGACCCTTTCATGTTTGATTTTGATGTTGGTATCCACGGAGTGACGGCTTAAACAAAATTGGTTTGTTTCTTCGAATCTTTGACTTAGACTCATATCCTTCCATAATATTGAGTCTAATCAAAGAGGGGCAACTGTAGACACTCCAATTTTGCCTAATCGTCGTTTCGAGGATGAGGAGTTACCCCGATGATGAACAGTGGCAAGGCAGCTTCATACGCGGAAGTAGGATATTTTGAGGTTTTCGGAGCATCCCAAAAATCCGAAACCCAAACCCAGAACCCAAATCCAAAACCCAAACCCAGAACCTAAATCCAAAACCCAAACCTAGAACTGAAACCCTAAAATACAAAACTAAAATACAAATAAATTAAATAATAAAAAATCTAAAATAAAATACAAAATTAAAATTAAAAAAATAAAATATTGAATAAAAAATTAAAAATTAAAAATATAATATATAATTAAGAAAACAAAAATAAAACTCAAAGATTAGA
>NMUG010007018.1:0-12281 GCA_002855965.1 Monotropa hypopitys
TGAGACTAGATGTATCCCCAAATGTTCCAAAGTATTCGAACCGAAATCTCTGATACCAATTGTAATGGCCCAAATTTTCAAATCATTTTTTTGAAAGGGACATACAATACAATCTCCTTTAAAACATTAGTAAGAACCTCACCACTAGGGGCATAAATGGCACACAAGTAAAACAATTTATTTAATGGTAAATTAGGCTTGATTAATGAATCAGAACACATGCAAGATTTTCCAATATAAATTACAACAAACCATAAGAAAGAGGGGAAAGGGAAACAACATTTAAAAGAGGCAATCAAAATGATATGCAACTCACCCAAGGATGCAGAGGAGATGAGCAAGAACCTCCACCCCAACGCTCACAAGATACCAAGATATGCAACCCTGCATAACACTAAAAATGGAAGGTCTGAGTTACATGGACTCAGTAAATAAACATCTATCCCAGGGTGTATGCAATTGCAGTGATATGTGCAAGTGAAAGTGCACCCTACAATGCAAGCCCAAGTATGCCAACTCAAGAACCACTCACATAAAACCCACAATCTAGCCAACCTCTAATCAATTGTGCCACATATATAGAAACACACATACTTGGACCCATCCTTTTTAACAAACCCTCTGGTTCCCATCATTGCCATTGATCTCAGTCCTACAACAATCCCCTCGTACTAGAATCTAAGGTCACCATTTAACCGTTAATCAATATCACAATTTAAACTAAGGTTCTAGCCAACAACTACATTACACTCAATATGCAAAAAAGGGAACTATGACCACGACTTAGTATTGAATGCTCATCACTACCAACTGTACTATCACAAGAACCCATACCATTTCCAACGACTAGCTAAAGCTATGAATTAGCCTTACTAACTCTAAAGCCCACCAGACCACACTCCAATGTTCCCTATGATATAAGGATACATATACACACATTGGTGGTTTTATCTTGATTAATTTGGTTGGTTCAATTCCAAACTTGGAATAATTTTAGAAAAGGTCACACGCGACTCAACGAATTCAAGGACTATTTTTACTTCAAACATGGACTTGTTTTGGGGACTACCTCAATGAATTCAAGGACCAACCAAGAAAACCATCAAACCAGGAATTGATTTTTAGTTGTCTCAATGAATTCAATGGTCGATATACTCACGTGTGAATCACGAATTGATTCAGGTTGTCTCAATGAATTCAAGAACCAACCTCACATCCAAATGACCACGAATTGTCCCGAGGACCACGAATTGATCCCATTCTCACACCCTACCATATCATCACATTATTATTGGTTGTTATATAATAGATTGATGAATTCAATCCATGGGAACTAACTTCCCAAACAAGTGATGATTTTACTTTCTAGGGACGAATTCCCATTCAAGTGTGACGAATTCATACATCCTCATTCTTTATCAACTTTTAATTATTTTTCCAACCCACATATGAATATCTATCTACATATATACTTTAGCAATGATATCCATCCCAAGTGTGACGAATTCACACTCCAATGACTCTTCTCCATTCACATAGGCATTTGTACAAACACCTAGTGTGCATACAAGCACATGCCATTCTTAATCAACTAGGGACTCCATAATCTCCCAAACCACCTCATCACAGACTAGACCACTCACATAGGTCCACACATGTTCAAGGCAACTCATTTATACACAAGATGTAGGCCAAAGGCACCAAGATTTCCCTTAGTCAATCAACCCCAACTCAAAATCTAGACATGGTCTTTCCTTGCTTCTAGGGAAGCCACAACATCTACACAACTCCCAAATAGGTCAACATTCATACTAAAATGCCACATATTCAATGTTCAAATAGAAAATCACCTTTGAGAGTTCATGGAGTTGAGTTTTAAGGAAAACATTAGGGTTTAAGTAGAAAATCCTTTAGGTTATCTAGCACAATGACATACACACTGGGGAGATGAATATTTACCTCAAACAATGAGAGAGAGAACTCCTTGATCCAAGACAACGGTTACTGGATTCACAAATGATTCAAAATCACAAAATTTATTCATATTAATTTCATTGTTTGAATTCCCAAAAGGATAATAAGTAATTCAATAAATTGAACTAAAAATTATTCATTTGATCCAAATTGGCCAGTTACTTAATTCACCAGTGATCCGAATTGAGGGATTCATTAATTTTGATTTTGTTATTTGAATTTCCAACAGGATAATAAGTAATTCAATAAATTGAACTACTAATTATTCCTTTGATTCAAACTATCCAGTTACTTAATTTGTCGGTGATCCGAATCGAGGGATTCAATAATTATGATTTTTGCATGTTTTTTATTTAAATTCCCAAAAGAATAATAAGTAATTCAATAAATTGAAATACAAATTATTCATTTGATCCAAACTAGGCAGTTACTTAATTCGTCGGTAGTGCGAATCGAAGAATTTAATGACTTTTTCTTTATAATGTTTTTATTTTGAATTCTCAAAAGAATAATAAGTAATTTAATAAATTTAATTACAAATTATTCATTTGATCCAAACCAACCAGTTACTTAGTTCGCTGATGGTAAGAATTGAGAAATTAAATGATTTTCGCTCTTGACATATTTTTTATTTTTAATTTTCAAAAGAATAAAAAGTAACCCAATATACTAAATTATAAATTATTCATTTGATCCAAACTAGCTAGTTACTTAGTTCGCCAGTGGTACGAATCGCGGGATTTTGTTTTCACATTTTTGATGTTTTTGATTTGATATCCCAAAAAGATAATAAGTAACTCAATAAATTGAATTAGAAATTATTCCTTTGATCCAATCCATCCAGTTACTTAGTTTGCCGGTGGTATGAATCACGAGATTTTATTTTCGTATTTTTAATGTTTTTGATTTCATATCCCAAAAAGATAATAAGTAACTCAATAAATTTAATTAGAAATTATTTATATAATCTAAGCAAGCCAATTACTTAATTTGTCGGTGGCACGAATCATAGGTGTTATTAATTTGTGATGGACATGACAAAGAAAATATAAAATAAAATTGCAACAATAATAATGGGGATTGTTCCGGCATTACCAAGATGATCAATATCACCACCAAATAAAATGCCAAAAGATAAATATTAAATACTAGAACGGATCGAATTTGGGAATTAATATTCTGAACTTCGATTAATAGTCGTAGACTTGTAGGCATGGACTTACTTTAGCCGAATGAATATTTTGATGATTTCGTGAATACTAATTTCTTGTTTGTGGATAATGAACTACGGGGAAAACCGGTGATCAATTTTCTACAGAAGTACACAAAGAATATATCTAATTTATTTCCGATAGTCATGGTGCCGGCATAGCCAATGTTGTGTTGACAAGTCTGAAATAAAACAAAAGTCGATATATCTCACATTTTCAATGTAAATTACATTGTAACTAAACCAAAGTTAAATAAAAAAATCCGTTTATTACCTTGTTGCCGATACAAAAATGAGAGCATGTTCGCAGATTATATTCATACAATTATAATAAGTTATAGTGTTTGGGCGAAAACCCCTAATATATCAAATTATAATCTGGAATGTTTACTGGGACTCTCCTAACATGAAAGTATACTAAAATTAAAGAAGGAAATTTTGAAAAAATGCTTGGTAAAAATTCGGCAGAGCTTCTGCTTAGATGTGTGCTTTTTGTGTTTTTTGGGTAGAACAATGGCTTATGGAATTGAATGGATGAATGGATTTTTAGTTGAACTTTTAACTAGGGACTATTTTGGGAAAGTTTAGGGACTGTTTTGGACTAGATATTTGATGGTGAAGCTTGATTTGATTTTTGGAATGATTTGGAGAAAGGTTGGATTGAATTTGGCTAGGGTTTGAGATTTTTTGATAGATTTTTTGCTTCTATTCATAGAGAACAGTTGATAATACATTTCAACAGAATGTCAAGACGATTGGCTCTCTTCCCAAATGGCTGGAGAGGCCTCTGTATATACAGGGTTATGTCGCATATATAGATACGATGCAATGCCAACAAATTTTGTTTGCTGTCTGCGAGTGGAAGCTCTATTTTGGAGTGGAACACGTCAAATTTTTGTATTTTTGCTTTCTAATTTTTAATCAATTTGAAAATGGAAATAGTTTTTCAAAATTCATTCCAAAATTTGTCAATTTGTCGCGATTAAATCCCGCAATAATCGGCAGTTGTCACGTTGTCATGAAATGAGCCGGGTATCCAATATAGAACCAAATATAGTCATTTTGCTCGCCTCGTCATCAGGATCAAATTTTCCTATCGCACTGAATATGTTTCTTTGTAAAAGGAAATTCCTGGGTTGTTATTCTGAGTGTTTGGCCTTTGATCTGCAACTTGTCTACTAACGATCATCTCACAGTCTTGAATTTCCCTCAGGGATTGTTATTTTCTTTACCAGGAAGCCTTAAAAATGGTTTGTTCTTTTATAATGTTGACTCATTCTGTCATTGTCCAAAACAAAACAACTCTATCAATCAACTAAATTCTGAACTTCTATCTGATGTCGCCATTTCGTACATCATTTCCTCAGTAGCACAGTTACCGAAGTATTAGCATTGCGAAATGAATTTTTGTAAATCAGTATACGATTTTATTGATTTCCTGGTAAAACTATTCTTTTTGTTGGCGAATTTCTATTTCCATGTCCTATTCTTTTCAAACCACGCATTGGCTTTGCAATTTTTCTTGGAGTAATTTCTCCTTGGCATATTTTGATCATAACTTTAAAAGTGATAACCCACTGCTAGATGTTTGATGCTAATTCAGATGGTTCGGACAATTTAGACAACATGACATTTGTATGCTTGACATGTTATGGGCTTTATTCTTCTGATTCTGAATAGTGGATCAAAACAGGGTATCAACACGATGTGAATTGGAGTTTGAGATTGGATACCATGTGTTTTTGTGAGTAGATAAGTGGAAGGGAGATGTTCGGTTTAATGGGAAAGGAAAATTGGCACCGAGGTATATCAAGCCCTATTAAATTGTGGAGAGAATAGGGGTAAAACATATAGGTTGGCTTTTCTAGTAGAGTTGGATCATCTGCACAATGTGTTTCATGTTTCGATGCTCCATAAGTATATGAGCGATCGATATCATATATTGGAGTTTGAGACATTAGAGTTGCATGAGGATCTGTCCTATGAAGAAAGACTGATTGAGATCTTGAACTGCAAGGAACAGGTTCTACATTCGAAAGTGGTACCATGGGTGAAACTGTTGTGGTGGAATCATTGTGCTGAGGAAGCTACATCGGAAAAGGAAAAGAGCATTCGAAAAGAGTATCCACACTTGTTCTCGGGTAACCTCTGATTTTGAGGATGAAAACTTCTAAGGGGTGAGTTGTAATACCCGTTCTATTTAATTATCATTAAATAATTAAATTAAAGGTGTGCACATGTAATTCTTTTAAATTAAAAATTGTATGAAATAAAGGTCTAAGCATTGTGTGTGTTAAGGTGTAAGGTAAAAAAATGTTAAAACATTAATAGGATAAAATGAAGAGGTCTGTGTGATTCATGGCATGGTTGTGGCCTATGTATGATTCTGTCACACTTATTTTACCTTCATTTATGTTTGAAATCGAGGATTGAGGGTGATTGGTTTGATGATACAAGTCTTGTAGTTGATTGTTTTTGTAGAATGATTCTTGAGGTTGATATAGTGTTAATAGTGGATTTTGAGGCATTAGGTGAATTGATGTTGTGTTCGAGTGTTCATGTTAAGATTGAGGATGTTTTGAGATGATGTTTTGGTGTCTTAAGGTGTTGTAGGTTATGGAAATATCCTTAGAAATGAGTTTTGGATGAGAGGAAGTGAAAAGTGACAAAATTTGGCTAAGTCCATAGTTGGAGAGTCATTGGCACTGGCTCGGTGTGCCGCCAGGGCACAAGTGCTTCAAAATCACTCTTGGGCAGAAGGTGGAGCACCCTTGTGATGCCCTTGGGGCATCAGAGTGCCAGGAAATGTGCTGGGAGCACATGGTATACTCGAGCACCCAAAAGTGAAAAAATACAGATTTTAAGGGTATTTTAGGAGGTTTGGAGTCTAGGTCAGTTTTAACCCTTCTAAATCATAATTATGGTTTCCTAAAACATATTATGATCCTAAACTAGTGTTCTAAAGGTGACAGAAAGGTGAGATTGTGGCACATAGAGCTTTATTCTTGAAGGGTTGAATGCTCGAATTTGCATTGAAGGTTTGATCGAGGTTCAGGTGGCTAAGATCACCATTGTTGGAGGTAATATATGTTTTCTTAAATGATTTTTCTTTAGTTAATACAAGGGTTTTCAAGTTTTTTATCATATGATTGCCTTGTTGTGGTATCCACATCGATTGATGATTGTTTACGGGGTTAGGATTGCATGAGCCTTGTATGGCGAGTATCTTCCATGATTAATAAGATTGAAACATTATAATCAAACCTAATAATGGTATGTATGTGTGTGATCATATGATTATGATGTTGTAATAATATGGCCATGATACAATGTAAGTAGGATTTTTATTGAAACAAACCTAATGAACAAGTGGATTCAAGAACAGTGTATAGTGTGGATTAAATGGTTCTTCATGATTCATTATTCATGTTTTTTATTTATCATTTGATATACAATTATTATGGATTAGTCTTTTCAGACTTGTTCTCAGGGACTAAAAAGGAGGACCGAGGAGTACCCAATCCATAAAGTGGTATCTTCCTCGTAAGAGGTTTCGGTGAGTGTTTGAGATATTTTATTTTGTTCAGTACGATGTAAATTATCTAGTGCTTAAAGATGTCCTTTGGGTAATTTAAAGGTAGCCTTTTGGAAATTTTAAAGTGGCCTTCAGGCAAATTTTAAAGGTGGACAAATTGTCGTGTGGCTAGGGGATGCCCCAATATCCAATTTAAAGGTGGGCTTCAGCCAAATTAAAGATTGTCATTGGCCAATTAAAGGTGGGCTTCATTAAAAATGATTTTTAGAAGCTTCTAATTTTATATCGGGACTCTAAATACTCTATCATACACAATCTGATTTCCTTTTTGGCATCTAGGTAGCAATGGTAGCGGTCCACTACAGGTTAGCGGCAAAGGGATTGTCATATTGGGCTTAAGGGAAAAGAAGTCTTCTGGAAAGGATGTAAGAGTGGAATAGAAAGATCAAGAGTAGTTTTAACTTGAATACACTTATTTAGTTTTTTATATATTGAGTAGTTTTAATTTATCATTGATATAATGGTTTAAACATTATTGTGGGATTTTATTAAAGTTATGGACAATGTTTCAATTCAACTTTTAAAGGTTTTTGAGGTCATTAATCATATGAGTCTTCTGCAGTGGTTTAAAGCTTTAAAGTGTGTGTGTGTGTGTATGTGTGTGTTAGCTCGGCAATGGTTTTAAAGGAAAAAAAGTAATCTCTTTTATTAAAGGTGTAAGAATATCGGTGTTGAGTCACATAGTTGTACGATATTAGCCTAACTAGGTGACATATTGGGACAGGGCGTTGCAAGAAGTGTGAAACATAAATGAGACATCTTTGGCAAAAAAGGACCTTCTGTGTGATAGTGGAATGACTTTTTATTTTTTTGTGCACATATCTTTCTGAAATTTAGCGTAGCAGGGGACTTGTCATATGGTATCCAACAGTAGAAGATTGATTTGACTTGTTTGAAAGTCTTAATCATGTCCTCCATGGTTTCATCCTTTTTAGAGTATGGTGATAGAGCTCTAAGTGCTGCAAGAAAAGGGACGTGGCATACTAGGTAGATTCATAGAAGGATAGGGACTAGTAGCCACATTGGTGGGAATAATAATAATAGGTGTATTCTCCTTTTCGACTAGTGGGTACTTACCCTTTGATTGAGAGGATGAAGATGGAACATAATGTTCTTTATGAAGAGCCTTGGTAGGTATAGTATCAACAACTCGACCATTGCGTAGATTTATCACCGCTTGAGCTTTCTCTTGGTAATTTTTCTGGAGCATATGGTTGATCTATTGGGTTCTAGCCTTTTGGCTTGTTGACCGGATAGCTTGGAAGCTTACCGTCTTCTCTTTGATTTAATGTGTTGGCTATTTCATGAATTTGGGTCTCAAGCTGTGATATGGATTCAGATTGGGAATTGACCAATTGAGTCATGGCATTCATCCCTTGGAGAGATTTCAACATCATCTCCTCACATTGTGAGAATTGTAATGATCCAGAATTTTAATTTTATTTTTAAAGAGGATTTTAGAATTTATTCAAGTAAATCTTTGATGTTGGGAGTTAGAAATAGGATATTTTCTGGAAGAGAAGTGAAAATGGAGGTTTTAAGAAATTCATGAGACTGAGTCATGCCTAGGTGTTGGTGCATTAGAGGTTTGAATATGTGGTTATGTTGGTTGGCTGTGTTGGTGTTTAGATGTGTTGGTTGTGGTCTGTGTTGGTTGGTTGTGTCTTCTGGAAGTAGGTGGAGAAGTTAGGAAGGATAGCATGGTACTTTTCCATAAATGCAAGGGAGAAGGAGAAGGTTGGCTTGGCTTGACTTTCCAGAAGATGGGTTGTATGTGTATTGGCTGGTCTTCCGGAAGAAGGATCAGGCCTTGCGGGAGAAGGGGAGACCAGAGGCCTGGTCTTCTAGAAATTAGTTAACCAATTTCCGGTAATGCGCGTGAAAGTTGGAGGGTCTGAAGAATTCAATATGCCTTAGGTGAACACATTTCGAAATGTGTTCAGTGAATGGGAATGCGATTTGGCCTTGGTTTTTCGGTAGAAAGGTTGTGATCTTCTAGTAATGTGGGGTTATTCCACATTTCGAAATGTGAGGTCCATGAGTCATTGTGTGACTCCCAATAGTGAAGTAACATTATGATATGTGACATCCCTTTTGCTCTCTGTGTGGCACATCATTGGAGTCATATTTTGAAATGTAACTTGTGTCACATTTCGAAATATGACAATCATTAGGGTCACATTTTAAAATGTGACAATCATTTGGGGTCACATATCGAAATGTGATATGTTCACATTTTAGAAGGTGAACGGTGCAGTGTTCGAATGGTTTGATCAGTGAATTCACATTTCGATATGTGCCTCGAACACATATCAAAATGTGATCATTTCTAGGTTTGTTCGGAAGTTTAGGTTAGTTTGGTTATTTCGCGTGGGAAATATATGTATATCATATACGTGTATGAGAGAGGGTGTCGAACCCTCATTTTCTATCATTCTCATTTTCTCTCTTCCATCTCTCCCATTTCTCTCTCTATATCTCTCTCAAACCCAAATCCTCTCTCCTAGATCTAGACCAAACTCTTGAGATTTTGAAGGCCCATCTTTCACAAATGTTCAAGAGCTCGTCAAGGGCTATGCAATGATGGGCATAGTTTGAGGCCTCGTGAAGACCTATCACTTTTATTCCTTTGGAATATCAAGAAAATAAAAAATAAAAATTAATATCAATCTATTTTGTTAAAATTCTATTCATCATAAAAACAAATTTCATCCATTGTAAATATTCAAAACCTTCATAATCCCATTTAATTCAAAGTTGCATGTCATAAATATATTCTTTATTCATTAAAATTCTTGGATTATTCACTCTAGACATTATTTTTCTCTTGACCGAGAATATTTGAATTTGGTTAAAAGGTTGTTTTAAAAAATAAAGTACAATAAAGGCAATATAAGGTACCTAACATCTTCTCTACTCATAACAATAAATCTCTGAATCCAACTCTAGTTATGTAGATCAAAAATATTTTTCAAACAGTAACTTGACATACCATGACTCTATGTCGAGTGGTGACTCTACAAACAAATTAATAACAAAATAAAACTTTATTTCGACAAATTTAAACTGTTATTAATTTGACATTTTCAAGTTCCAAATGTCATTATTTTAAATGAATCGTCGTATTTTTCAAGTCAAATCGGAACCAAGGAATTCCCTCCCGCATGACTCATGGTGGAGAAAAATTTAGGATGCGACAATTGGCGACTCTACTAGGGACTAGAGGATTTCAGCTTCTAGTTTTATAAAATCAATCTTTAACTAAAATTCAATCACTTCTCAGCCTGTTACTAATATTTATTTTGTGCAATTTTTAAAGGAATGCTAACAAAAAAATCGCGTCATGCTAATTTTTTTATTTTGCAATGCATTAGTTTTAATCATTTGTTTTGTAGGGTAGAATAATATATATCTGCAAAGAACTCCCTTCAATTTTCAAAAACAAAAAATTTCAATTATTTCTCACGCATCATTTGGCATTTCCTATTTGAAATAGAGGTCATCACTGTCCGAATGTGTCACGCCCCGGATTTTCAAACCATTTTTTTAAATACAGTTTAAAATAATAAACAGAGGATACAACTATTTGTCATCCAGATACAGTCAATTGAGTTTTTCATTACATCACAGTACAGTACAAAGTAGAACTACAACAAGAAGACAACGAAAGAGAAGTACAAGAGCAAACTAACTACAACTGCTACTGTGAAGGGAAAGAGCTACAAGTATAGAGTAAAGAAACTACGACAGAAAGTACTGAAACTGAAGTACAACACAAAAAAATAAAACAACTGAACTACTCTGTACAAGAAGAACAACTGTAACTGAAAGACTGCATCTACACTACCTTGTACAAAAGAAGCCACTACAACTGAGGTGGCCGAGTCTAAGAAAACCCAGCAGCTGATATTGATACCCCATTTTGACTCACCACCTGAAGTCAATCAAGTCAAAGCTGGAATAGATCAAATCAATCCTCGAGCCAGTCAAACCGGATACAAAATAGGTCAAAATATCCGAGTCTTCTCACAAGCAACTCCGGCATTAAGTTCGAATGACTTATCGATGAACAAACGTCGGTAAAATAATGAGGAACATTTATTTGAAGTCAGATTTCAAAACAATGTACAGTTCGCGACAAACAGCAAACAGACACCGCAGAAGCCGATAGACAGTATGCATTTCGAACCGGAATCCACAAAAATTTGCACGAAGATTCGAAATTCAATCTCTCAATGGAAATTCGATAGTAAATTCATTGCTGAGAAGTGTGCGTGATCACCAATGCCATCGGGTGAAAATACGGGATTCAGTTGGATCCGAATACCATTTAGTTCAGAGTAGCGTAAAAAGACGAGTCGATATCGGAAATCTATAAACCGATTTTTTATGGAATCTTAGCAAAAAGGCAGAAATTTACTACATGCCAGTTTCGACAAATTATCTAACGTCGGTACAACGAGCGCAAACCGCAAGATTTTACTTAAAGCAAATGGGCCGGGAAGCATGCAGTACCAGAAACGTCATCCGATTTCAGCAGCGACAATTTTAAAATTCATGATTCGAGCCAATAAAAATTGTGGCACGATCAGTTTTCTCAGCAATGGGACCCGCAACGCTGCAGAGCAGGCAGCTCGAGGACTTCCGGTTCAGAGCAGTGCAATATATGAATTTTGGGAATTTAAAGGAAAATCAAAATTAAAACTCTCCCTAAAATAGGGAGATGCTATTTGGAACCCGAATAGGCCATCTAAATCTAGCCAAAAGTGGATCAAACTACCCCAGCTCCCAGCCAAAGGGAGTTGTTCAATGCTGACATCATTGTCGGCTATCTATTTAAGGAGGCCACTCCTTGGCCATAGAAGGAGGATCCAAAAGTGTTAAAACCCCTGTGCAAGTGTTCTCTCAACATTTTGTTCCGAACAGAATACTTTCCTACTTTCCAAAAATCATCCTACCTAGCCTAAATCATATCTAAACTCTCCTAAAAATGATCCTAGCCATTTCCATCCATCCAAAACCTTTCTAAATCAGTCCTCACATACATATTCCAGAAACCAAAAGTCCAATTTATCAAAATCCAAATCCAAATCTCAAGCAAAACCCTTTCTGATAATCCGAAAAACCCTAAAGACTAGCCGAACCGCTGCCGAAATACCGTCAAATCACCCATTTCTTTATTAAGTTTTACATTTTTAATCATTGTACAGAAGTTCTCACTTTATTTTAGGAAAGTCTCGGTCATCGCTTCGGGATTATAGTCTCATATTAGTAGGGGCGGCGCCCGAATACTATACGTTATTATAATCGTACGAATCGAAATCGGCGAACTTATCCTCCACCAATTGTAATTCCATCAAGGTATACGAATACATTTTATTTCTTCTTCTTAAATCGCAGCAATGTAATCTCTGTAAGTTATTTTTGTGTTTTGTTTTCATTTCTCCGGGACTGTTTTGGTCTATCGGGCTATGTATTGTTTAGTCAGTTCTTAGTTACTCG
>NMUG010007019.1:0-12281 GCA_002855965.1 Monotropa hypopitys
CACTTCTAACAAGATGCTATGCAATGAACTCATGTAACCAAGTAAACATGCTTTCACATAAGTCCCAAATAAGAACATCATATAATCATCCATCCATATAGGACATGCTATTTTACATAATGGTAAGCACAAGACATGAACAAGGAGTATCGCCAACCATACATGGATACATAATGAAACAAAGTCCAACCATACAACTCACACAAAAGTAATCACATGGATGATGTAACCAACCCATGAATTATTGAGCCATAGGCTCCACTAAATCACATAGCACTAGATGGTATAACATGCTTCAGTAATTGAATCTCAAGTTCACAATATCCATCAAGGATAATATTCAAGGAGTACTTTGATTATTACAATCTATAATCAAACTTACATATTCTTTGACACCCTTGTTTTAATATTACAAGCATGCTTGATCTATCATATGAATCATTATATTAGAAAATGAACCACACACACATTGTTCGTATAGGTATAAATACAACTCCATATCTAACAAACTTGTTGAATACCGACGACGGATGCCAAGGCCATCTCCATGCGATTAAGAGAGGAGAATACTTACTTGATGATACAAAGGATTGACAAGAATTCCATTCAATCCCCAAGCCACAAATCCACCAATTCTTCATCTCCAACTTCACTCTCTCTACCTCCCTTAAGAACACAAAACAATATCATACACAATATGTGATTAGGGTTATTAGAACCCCAAAAATTAGATTTTGAAGACAATGACCGAATTTCTTTCCTTACAACTCATGTTTAACTACAATGCCACTCCAATTTACACTAGGGAACCATATACTTTCATTCTCGTCACTAATTAGCCTATAAACTTGATTGTCCTACATATTTCATTCATTTGAACATTTATACCATTTATAACCTTAACCACACTCTAATTCAATTATTATTTAAAACTAATTAAATAATAGAACGG
The DNA here is from genome assembly GCA_002855965.1 of Monotropa hypopitys. Lineage (NCBI taxonomy): Eukaryota > Viridiplantae > Streptophyta > Magnoliopsida > Ericales > Ericaceae > Monotropa > Monotropa hypopitys. The sequence goes on from NMUG010007019.1 coordinate 953, forward strand.
GATGGGTGTGACACTTGGGGTTCTAGTTATGTGAGTTAGTCTAGAGTTTGAGATGAGTGAGAGTAAAGGAAGTTGCATGGTTTGTGAGTGAGGTATAATTATATTGTGGGGGAGTTACCCTTTTTGGAGTTGATAGTGAGAATGAATGGGCTATGGTGCCCACTGATTTGGTGTGAGAGCTTGAACAAATTGTGGGTTACGTGTGAGGTATGGCATGTTTGGAATTGCATTGTAGGCCTTCATTGTCACTTGCACATATCACCACAATTGCATACATCCTTGGATAGATGTTTATTTAGTGTGTCCTTGTGACTCAGACCTTCTATTTTTCAGTGTTATGCATGGTTGCATATCTTGGTAGCTTGTGGGATTTTGGGAGGAGGTTCTTGCTCATCTCCTCCTTAATCCTTGGGTGAGTTTCATTTCATTTTGATTGCCTTATTAATTGTTGTTTTTTCCTCTCCCCTCTTTATTATGACATGTTGTTGATGTTTATATTGGAAAAACTTGCATGTGTTTAGAATTATTAAATAAGTCTCACTTTAAAAAGGTTTTAAATATATTTGTGTGATCATTCATGCCCCGTAGTGGTGAGGTTCTGACTAATGTTTGAAGGAAATCGTATTTAAAATCCTTGGCAAAAATGATTTGAAAATCCGTCCCGTTACATCTCGTAAGAGGCTACGATGAGTGTTTGAGATATTCTATTTCATTCAGTATGATAAACTATATCTATTGTATAAAGGTGGACGGTTTGGGCATTTATATAAATATAAAGGTATCCAGTTTGGGTATTATATATAAAGGTGACTAGTTTGGGAACAAATTGGCAAAATGTCGAGTGGTGCAGGGGAGATCCCAATCCAATATAAAGGTGCCCGATTTGGGCATTATATAAATATAAAGGTGGCCAATTTGTGCATTATATAAATATAAAGGTGGCCAATTTGAGCAATTATATATATAAATATGGCCAATTTGGGCAAGCCTTCAAGAAAATCTAAAGGTGGGCTTCAACCAAGATCTTTCTGAGCAACTCTTATTTTATATCAGAACTCGAAATACTATACATCACACACTCTGGTTTCTTTTTTGGAATCCAAATAACAGGATTAGAAGTCCACTACAGGTTAGAGGTAAAGGTGTTGTCACATTGGGTTTATTGTGCAAGAGCAGTCTTTGAGAAGCGTGTAATAATGTAGTTGTTCTCTATCATTTCTATTTCAGTATTCATTCTCTGAGTATTTAAAACAAGGGTTTATTCTTCGGGTTTCAAGCATGATTATGGATTTTTAAGTAAGTGTGGAGAATGTCAATTTCAATTATTTAAAGTTTTTTGACATCTTTTATTTATGAGTTTTCTGTTGTGGTATTTATCACATGTAGCGGGTGTTGGTTTGGTAATGGTGTTTATAAAATAATAATAATCACTTCTTTTAAAGGTGCTTGAATTCAGTAACATCTCATTATGTCCTGCAAAATAATTTGTCCCTTTTGATACCCATTGATACTTGGGTCCGTGCTTGTTAGTCCTATTTATCATGCAATCTCACTTGATATGACCATAGTGATGACATAGACAACATGAAACATTATACCAAAATCTATTTCTTTAAAATGAGACTTGTTTCTTTGGAGGCACATATGAAGTCAATGCCATATTATCATTTTACTCTTGTTATTCACTATATTTCAGTCTTTTGATCCTTAACATCTTCATTTGAGTATTAAAAACAAGGGTTTAACTCTATGGTTTTCAAGCATGATTGTGGATTTTTAAGTTAGTATGGAGAATGTCAATTTCAATTATTTAAAGTTTTTTGATCTTTTATTTATGAGTTTTTCGTTGTGGTATTTATTGTATGTGTGGGTGTTGGTTTGGTAATGATGTTTATAAAAAAAATAATAATCACTTCTCTTAAAGGTGCTTGAATTCCATAACATCTCATTATGTGTTGCAAATAATTTGTCCCTTTTGGTACCCATTGATACTTGGGTCCTTGCTTGTTAGTCCTATTTATCGTGCAATCTGGCTTGATATGACCATATTGATAACATAGACAACATGAAACATTATAGCAAAATTTATTTCGTTCCAATGAGACTTGTTTCTTCGGAGGCACATATGAAGTCGATGCCATATTCTCATTTTAATCTTGTTATTCACTATTGATGAATCAGTTTTCGACACAACCCGCCTCTTCGTTGAACTGCCTAGTGCTTGTGCTCGCTTCCTCTCCTTAAGTCGCTGATCCCTGCAAGGGAACGATTCAGAAGCACATGGTGGGGGTTTGTGTCCCTGAACCGCCTTCGATGATCAAGTAAGTGTTTGCCTGAGAGAGGAAAACTATTGAAAGGTGAGTAGAAGAATTAATGCGTACCTCCTTTTCTTTCTATCTTTTTCTTATATACCTTGTAATTTGATTATCGCAGCCCTATCCGCCACCTCTGAGATTCGGGGGAGCATTACTCTTGTTTCCTTACATGCTGCAACCGTTACCAGTTGTTTTCTTATTCGTCTGAGTCCATCCTGCCTTTCTCGGCTGACATCACGGGGGTATAGTTATGTCTACTCTATCAGAACTTCTCTTGTGTGTCTCCTTTGGAGTGCATACAAGATCCTAAGTTAGACTTTTCCCAATTTACTGTTCAGTATGCCCTATTTTGGTCATAACCGAGCTCGTAAAAGGAGGTCAGGTCTGACCTGATGTCTGAAGGTAAGGCTGAGCTAACCTACTAAACTATTTCACTTATCAGCTGCTCCCATGTTCTTGGGCTTCTGATCAGCTCGGGAGGCCAGGAACAAATGTTCTCTGTTGGTGGTTAGACTCCCTCGTTATGCGTGCACATTAAATGTTAGGGGACACATGTTACTCATCGCGCTTTTTGCACCTTTTTGAACGAGTTTCTTTTAATCTCAACCATTAGGCATTTTTATCTTCCCAATGGTGTAATTGAAACGTTCGACCCCCTCTCCTTCTTTCTTCCTTACGCATCATTTGTAAGAAACTTCAACCCTTGTCTCCAAGCGTTGCCTCCACTTCCTGTGATTTTTGAGCTTTCTCGAGACCATCTTAGGTACATCCAGCTCTTTGCCTCGTATTCCTGGACCTCTCCTTGCTTCTATTGTTGTCAGATTATAGATTTGTTAATGGCGAGTTCTAGTAGAAAGACTTTCCCTCCTCCCATATTAGAAGACGTTGAAACAGATGTGGAGGTTTCTCTCCTCTTGGGACGAGAGGCTACCAGAGTATTAGCTTCAAGGGAAGAGTCTATAGCGGCTCACCCCATTAGGAATCGCCGACCCAAAGATGAATTCACATCTTGGAATCACGAATCTTCTATTTCTACTTTTGATTTGGAGGTCATTAGGGACAAATATGACATCCATGAAAACATACTAGTTCGGGTCCCTCGCAAGGTGAGAGTGCTTGCTCCAGTACCCATAATGAGGCTTGTATCTATTTGGGAGCTTTGGAGGGGGGATTATGTATTCCTATCTCTCATATAGCTAGGGAAGTCCTTGCACATTTTGGCTGGTGCCAGGGTAACTGACCCCCAATGCTTGGAGAACTTTGGTAGGGTGCGCTGTATTGTGGAGTGCTTCGTCGGGTGATAAATCTCCGCTGTCCCTAAGGGTGTTTCTTCATCTTTTCAACTTAAAACAAAGCCCAATGACTCGTGGCTGATGGTACTTTTACAAACGAGACAAGGGAGAATACTTGGTCAAAGACCTCCCCTCGTCCAACAAGTCCTGGAAGGATAAGTTCTTCTTCATAGGGGGCTCGGATTAGGAGTTTTACTCCTGGGAGGATAAGAAGAGCTTTCCCATTTGCAGGCAATGAGGTTTCCCTTCCGTCGAGAGTGAGCCATTAATTTCTTCCTATGTATTCTTTTTATGTAATATGTTCTTGTTGATTACAATTCTGATCTCTTTTTCTCTTGTGTCGCGGGTCGAGAACGCATGATTGTGTCAAAGAAACGGAGAGAAGAACAAGGGCACGAGGTCATTCAGTTCATAAATACTCCCTTCTTGTGTCCTCTGAATCCTTAGCTGCTCATCTTCTGGGACCTGAAGTCGGGAACAAGGCCCTTGCCATCGAAAGAGGTAATGTCACCCATAGGTAACATTTTCTTTGTCTAGGTGAAGTCCTGATCTGATTGTTTTGGTTTCATTCTTGCAGAAATGTCGAAACAACATCAACAAGCTGCCCCAAGGATCCCCAAACGTCCTTTGAAGAAAAGAAGGACTGGAGATGAGGAGGCCGACGTCGCTGCTCTCCTGGGTAACACTGCCCCTAAGAAAAGGATTATTATAAGGGAAGGGGGAGCTTCTACACCTAGAAAAGCTCTTCCATCCGATGTTGTCCTGGACAAGACTGTAATACCCATTTGCAAACTAATTAATAAAATATTAAATAATCGTCAAAATACATGTTTAATCCTTATAAAAATAGGGTATTTGGGTATAAAAGTAAGGTATGATGTTACGGAGTTTGTTCAGAAAAAAGTCGTAATCTTGGTCCGACTTGAGGTGTATTGGTGATCAAAAAATGTAATTGGCAGCTTTGTTCAAGCGTAACCGGTAGCGCCTCCCAACCGTAACCGGTTACGGCATGCGCGGTATCTCCTCTCTGCACAGTCTGTAGAGAGCGTAACCGGTTATGCATTGTTCGTAACCGGTAGCGCTTCTCGGTGTCAGGTTCTGGCTTAAGGAAAACGTAACCGGTTGCGCTGTTTTTAGCCGTAACCGGTTACGTTTATCGGCAGATGGAAAGTAAGATTGCATCGTTTTGGGCTGTTTTTGAGGACTTTTTAGTATTTTTACTCCCTAAACGTCTAACCTAAGTATATTAGCATGTTTTAGGGCTAATATGCCTCATTAGCCTCCATCTAAACTCCCTAAACCTAGAGAGAACCTCCATTGAAGGAAGCTTGAAGTTTAAAGGAGATCGGTGGATTTTGGTGCAAGGAATTCTCTTATAGGCTTGTACTCTTGGTAAGCCTTTGACTCTTGGGTTTTGTGTAATCTCTATCTCCTCTTCAAATCTTTGGGGTTAGTACATACATAAGTTTGAGACTTATGTATGTTCATGCTCATGTCCGGATCTATGGATTTACATAGAAAAATATACATGTCTTGAGTTTAATCTTAATGATTGTATGAAGTTAATCTCTCTCTCTCTCTCCTATGATCTTTGGGATAAGTTCATGTATCACACTCACATATAGATATGATAAGTATGGCCACCGGATCTATATATTTTCTAAGAAAAGAAGTATGATTTATGGTTTGATGGTGGGTGTTAAGAGGATTTTTACTTGTATAGGCTTATGAATGAGGATGGGTTAAAGAGCCTTGTATTGTGATAATTCTTGTCATTACGTAGTTGAGATGTTTACGGGAATACACATATGTCCACGTATATGTCTAACCTAGTTTCGATGTAATGAACACTTAATGAATTTCTAGTTGAAAAAGGATAGTAGTTGATGTGGAACTCTTGTTATGTTATTGACAAGCTTATGATTCAATTTATGTTTTCTTGTCAATTTTATAAATACATTGTGGACTGAAATTTTAGTTGTTTTGACAGGGACGCTTGAGGAAGGCATTGAGGCCTCGCTCAAAGGCAAGGAGAAAGTTTAGACGCACGGTATCGGTGAGTGTAGGAATATGGTATCTTTAATGGTACATTCACAAGCTTGTTTTTAGCTAACTGTTTCCTTGTGCATGAGAATTACTTATTGTTGTTGTTGTCGTTGCAATCGAGTTTAATAGTACATGATGAAAATGAAATGCATGAATTGTTGAGATGTAATGACATATGCATGATGTGTTTTGAGATGCATGGACATGATGCATGAAGAATTTAGTATGCATGAACATAAATGCATAAGTTAAGATGGAAAGCATAATATGCGCAATTATATATATTATGCATGCCTTCGTGGGATGGGTGGCGTTGCTGGCAGTTAGTAAGGCGAGTGGTTGGCCAGAAAGTAAGTCCAACGGGTGCATGGGACGTACCCCAAAATTCTAGTGCGCGGGGTGTACGAACTACTACCTATAGTAGTAGCTATTTTCAGGGCATGGGATGCTCAAATCTTTTGAAAAAAGGGCTTCGGCCAGAATATATAAGTATCATGCATGAGATGCATTGTTGAAAGAGGATTTGTTCATACTCATATTCATGATTTCTGACATCTGGAATTACTTGTGCTTGGAAATTAAACATATCATATTCACACTCTGTTTCCTTGTCTTTGGCTTGGAAATAGGTTGCATGTTTAGCGGTCCACTACGAGGCTGGAGGGCATTGGTTGATTGGAAGTGATGAATTGGCAGAGATTTGTCTTGTGAAAGAGAAAGCAAATAATGGCTTGTGGTTCTGTTACTCTTCTTGGTAGATTATCATTGACTTTTTGTACAGAGACTTGTGATAAGAATTGTACTAGTACTGGGTATTTCACTTAATGATTTTCCTTGAGGTTTGAGTATTATAGCACCTTGGATTCATGTCTGAGGATTTAATTATTTCTGTGGTTTCATGATTGACATTGTTACTTGAGGTTTTATTTGGTTAAGAGGTTTATAAAAAAATTTAAATTTTAGTGTATTTTTGAGTTAGGGATGTTACAACTTGGTATCAGAGCTTAGGTTTTAGGTCCGAGTTAGGGGACTACATGATAGATGGAAATTGTACTTGAGATATGAGTTTGAGGAGATTGTTGGAAGTTGGAGTGTTAGTGTTTTGGGACTATTATGTGTGTCTTTGACACCCATGAGACTTAACTTGAAATCCGATTGGAAGAACGCCTGATCAACGTTCTCTTCCAATGGGAAGTCTTGGAAAGTTAAGTGGAAAAGCATATATAACAAAATGCTAAGATTAGGATGGCTAAGTAGTGGACCATAGGATGTCAAGTCATGCATTGAGTCATTGAGGTGTGTTTCGACTAACGCGTGAGTTTTTGGCATCTAATACTTATTTCCACCATGTTGCTTCTTGTGTTGTGATTTTCAGGAAGGCAATGGAGCAAAACAATCAAGGAGTTGAGGAGGAGGCCAGCGTGAATGGGGGAAATCTTGGTAGTGGTGGGGGTGTTCCCGCTGTAGTGGGAGAGGAGGCCCGGATGATGGCCGCTATCGCTCAGTTGGCCAAAGGTCAGCAAATGTTGATTTAAATGCAGGCTAATCAGAACGTGGACAGAGGTATGGGTACAAGCCTCTTAGAGAGATTTAAAAGATTATGTAGTATGGTGTTTGAGGGAGCTAATAACCCCGAGGTGGCTGAAGAATGGCTGAAGGAGGTGGAGTTGGTGCTAGACACCATGGGTGTTGAGGGAGATCAGAGAGTAATTTTGGCGACTTTCTTAGTTTAGAGGTGAAGCTAGGAGTTGGTGGAATGCATTTAAAAGGCAGGAGGTGGCACCGACACTTGAAGCTAAGCCGGATGCACCACAGGCTATCACTTGGGATAGGTTTGTCTAGGTGTTTAACATTAAGTTTTACCCAGATAGTTTTCGATTTGGGCAGGAGGCAGCTTTTTCAAATTTGAAGCAAGGGAATATGTCTGTCAGTGATTATGAGGCGAGATTTATTGCTTTATCTAGATATGCACCCTATATGGTTAGTTCGAATGATTTGAGGTGTAGGCGGTTCAGGTTGGATTTTTCATCGACGGTTGCTTCGAGGCTGTTATCATTTAGGGAGAGAGACTATTCTGATCTTGTGGACATGGCAACAATAATGTGGAATGACATTCAAGAATATCGTGAAAATAGAGAGTCTCATAAAAAGGCGAAGTTTGATAGTAGTGGGAAATCAGGAGATAGTAATTTCAAGAGTGGGGAGCATAAATCGAGGTTTGACAAGGGGAGGAGTGGTGGAGGAAATAGAAGTCAGGGAAGTAATTGGAGTAAAAATCAGGAGAGGAGTGTGAACCAGCAGTCAGGATCAAATGGCAGAGGCTTTTCTAAAAGGTGTTTCAAGTGTGAGTCGCCATATCATATTGCTAGGGATTGCACAACGGGAAATAATGGGCTGAAATGTTTCAAGTGTGGAGGCATGGGCCACAAAGCTATGTAGTGTGTTCAGCAGCAAAATCAGTTATCAGTGCAGTCGGTAGGGAGTGCAGCAGGAGGTGCTAACAAGGGGACAGCGGGGCATGCTACTCATGGCAGGGTGTTTGCTTTGGACAGATAGACAACTCAGAAAAATCCAGACATGGTGACATGTATGATTCATGTATCTACTTTATATGCACGATTCCTAATTGATTCTGGAGCCACACACTCTTTTGTTGCTACCACTTTTGGTTCACGTATGGGTGCTCAATTGGCACCATTAGATCACACTTTGCTTGTGTCAGCACCAATGGGAAATGTAGTAGAGCTGGAGTCATTCTATCCGGGTTGTGAAGTTTGGGTTGGTAATGAACCGTTATTGGCAGATTTGATTCCACTAGAGATGTTAGACTTGGATGTAATTTTGGGAATGGATTTCTTAGCCGCTCACTTTTCCATTATCGATTGTGTTAGCAAGGAAGTTTTGTTCCGTATTCCGGGTAGACCTGACCTGAAAATTTGTGGTGATAGCTTTGAATTTCCTAGACGTGTTATCTCATCTTTGAAGGCTATGTCTATGTTGAATAAGGGTTGTGAAGGGTTTCTAGCCTACGTGATCGATTCTGAGAAGGGAGAGAGAAGTGTTGGGGATATACCTGTGGTGAGTGAGTTCCAAGATGTTTTTCCAGAAGAGTTACCCGGGGTGGTTCCGATTAGAGAAGTAGAATTCACAATTGAGTTGGTTCCGGGTACTAGTCCTATATCTATTGCTCCGTATAGGATGGCACCTGCCGAGTTATATGAATTGAAAATGCAGTTGAAGGAGTTATTGGATAAGAGATTCATTAGACCTAGTACGTCGCCTTGGGGAGCCCTTGTCTTATTTGTGAAGAAGAAGGATGGTTCGATGAGAATGTGTATAGATTATAGGCACTTGAACAAAGTCACTGTGAGAAACAAATATCCATTGCCTAGAATTGACGATCTGTTTGACCAACTTCAGGGAGCCTCAGTATTTTCGAAAATTGATTTGAGGTCCGGTTATCACCAATTGAAAGTTAGAGACTGCAATGTAGCAAAGACGGCCTTCCGTACTAAATATGGTCACTACGAGTTTATGGTTATGCCTTTTGGGTTGACGAATACACCGGCAGTGTTTATGGATTTGATGAATAGGGTATTTCAGTCTTATCTAGAATCTTTTGTTATAGTATTCATTGATGATATCTTGGTGTATTTAAAATCTAGAGAAGATCATGGAGAGCATTTGAGACTAGTCTTGCAAAGGTTGAGGGAGAAGCAATTGTATGGAAAACTCAACAAATATGAATTTTGGCTTGATCGAGTGGTCTTCTTGGGTCATGTGATCTCGAGTGAGGGTATTTGTGTAGACCCTAAGAAAATTGAAGCGGTTGTGAATTGGGAGAGACCTACTAATGTCACTGAAATTCGTAACTTTTTGGGATTAGCCAGTTACTACAGACGATTCATTAAAAAAATTTCATCTATTGCAATGCCTTTGACTATGCTTACTAGAAAGGGAGTCAAATTTGTGTGATATGAAGAGTGTGAGAACAGTTTCCGGGTCTTAAAAGAGAAATTAGTTTCGGCATCTATCTTGACTGTTCCGAAGGGGACTGATGATTTGGTGATTTATAGCGATGTGTCACTTGGTGGTTTGGGGTGTGTGTTGATGCAACGAGGGAAAGTCATAGCTTATGCTTCGAGGAAATTGAAAAACCATGAGAGGAATTACCCTACATACGATTTGGAGTTAGTAGCGGTAGTTTTTGCACTAAAACTTTGGAGGCATTATCTATATTGGGTGACTTGTGAGATTTTTACCGACCATCAAAGTTTACAGTATTTGTTTACTTAGAAAGATTTAAATTTGAGGCAACATAGGTGGATTGAATTAATTAAAGATTATGATTGTAAAATTCACTATCATCCGGGGAAAGCTAATGTAGTGGCTGATGCATTGAGTACAAAGGCTGTGAGCAAAGTAGCATGTCTAACTTGTGCTAGAGTTGAAAAATTTTCAGAATTGAGCAGTATGAGTGTTAATTTGTCTTTGGGTTCGAAGGAGACCTTGTTAGCAAATCTTGTGGTGAGGTCACTATTTATGGATCAGATTAGAGAGGGCCAAAAGACTGATGTGTTTCTAGAGAAGATCCGACAACAAATTCTATTGGGCGAGAAATATGAGTTTGGCATTCGTGGGGATGGTATGTTAATGTTTGGGAACCGAGTTTGTGTACCAGAGAATACAGAGCTTAGAAAGAATATTCTTGAGGAGGGCCATAGTTCGAAGTTTTCTATGCATCCAGGGTCGATGAAAATGTATCGTGACTTGAGGGAAAATTATTGGTGGAAGGAGTTGAAAAGGGATATAGCCGATTTTTTTGCTAGGTGTCTTATTTGTCAAAGGGTGAAGATTGAGCACCAAAGACCAGAAGGATTAGTTCAGAGTTTGCCAATACCATAGTGGAAATGGGAGCACGTTACCATGGATTCGTTGTGGGTTTGCCCAAGTCTAAGGGAAACTTTGATTCTATTTGGGTTGTAGTGGACCGTTTGAGAAAGTCTACTCATTTTCTTCCAGTGAGGGTTACTTTTTCTTCGGATCGGTATGCCAGGATTTATATAGATGAGATCATTAGGTTGCATGGAGCACCGGTTTCGATTTTCAGTGATAGAGATCCTAAGTTTACATCGAGGTTTTGGGCGAGTTTGCAGCAGGCTCTTGGTACATCGTTGAGGTTTAGTACCGCTTTTCACCCTCAAACGGATGGACAGTCGGAGAGGACCATCCAAATGCTTGAGGACATGTTGAGATCTTGTGTTTTAGACTTTGCTGGAGGTTGGGAAAATTATTTGCCGTTGATTGAGTTTGCATATAATAACAACTTTCAGAGTAGTATTGGAATGGCACCTTTTGAGGCGTTATATGGTAGAAGATGTCGAACACCGCTTTGTTGGAGTGAGGTAGGATAGCGATAAATCTTGGGGCCGGAATTAGTTCAAGTAACTTCATAAGGGGTTAAACTTATAAGAGAAAGATTGCGGGTTGCTCAGAGTCGCCAGAAAAGTTATGCGGATAATAGGCGTCGAGAGCTAGAGTTTGAGGTTGGTGACCATGTATTCTTGCGGGTTTCGCCGTAGAAGGGTATTGTTCATTTCAAAGGAAAGGGGAAGCTAGCGCCGAGGTACATTAGGCCATATGAGATTGTGGATAGAGTAGGAGCATCAGCATATC
>NMUG010007020.1:0-12279 GCA_002855965.1 Monotropa hypopitys
TATATATATATCATGTTTATCCATAACTCATCACATGCATTTCTTCTTTCCAAATTATATTTTAACATGCATCGTAAAGCCAGTGCAACAACAGCAGTTAAACAAAGGCTTGCAGACTTACAATTAAAAATATCATACTCCTACACTCACTGATACCGTTTAACCTTTTTTCCTTGCCTTTGAGCAAGGCCTCAATACCTTCCTCGAGCGTCCATGACAAATCAATCTATAAATTTCAGTCCACAATAATTATAAATTGACAAGGAAATATAAGATTGAATTGCATGCTTGACAATAGTAAAATAGCCTTAAACATGGATCACTACAATCATCCTACTCAAAAATCCAACATGAAACCCCAAGTCATATACATACCCTCTATGATTTCACATGAGTTCCAACAACGAATGTACATAAAAACACTAACAACTTCCTACAATCCCAAGGTTATCAAGCATCTACATCAAAAGCTCACACACATACAACCTTCACCCCAAACATGGAGATCTGCTCACAACCCAAGAAACCCTCTTTGCATAAACTATAGATCCGGCCATAAGTCTTGACATACATGAGCATGGCCTTGACATACCAACTAGACCCAAGGATTTGTGAAAGAAGTAAGAGAAAGTTCATGAAAAATACAAATATTATGAGTACTTACCAATAGATTCAAGCCCACGAGGTTAGTTTGCACCAAGACTTCTCAATCACCTTCAATCTTGAAGGTGAATCAATGGAGGTTCTCTCTCCCTCAAGAGTTTTCTCTCTAGGTTTCAGGCACTAGAATGGAGGCTAATGACATTCTAATCAACCCTAAATCGTATTAGGGTGTTTAGGAACCGTTTAGGAGACAAAAACTCAAGTTTACCCTTAATTATTTTAATTCTGCCGCGCACTTCGTCCGGACGAGCCCAACCTTCGTCCGGACGGGACTCCCCATCGTCCGGACGACCAAAACCAAATTTCTCCGGAAAAGTTTCTGCTAGCTTGTACGGACGGGAGACCCAAGCATGGTCCGGACGATCACCTCGGGATGACCCCCAAAACTTCAAATTTTGACTCTGAACCCTCCAAACTCAAACCAAGACACTTCCTCAACATTCTAAACATCAAATGGGCATCCTATGGTCATTCTATGACCTTCCCCAAGTGCAACTACCCTTTTTAACCAAAACTTCAAGGATTAAAAAATAAGGTTAATCACCTAAGTTAGCCTTAACCTCAATTTCCCAACCTCAAACTACACAAGCCACCACAAGACTCATCTACCATCATAATTTTAACGATTATAGCTCAAGGTTCAATCCGATTATTTAATATGAAACATTAATTATTTATCTGAAATAATTAAAAGAATTGAAATGAATGTTACAGGTATTACAACTCATCCCCCTTAGAAAATTTTGCCCTCAAAATTTAAGTAAGGTAAGAAAATACTTGAAAATAAGTGTGGATGTTTCTCCCGTATTGCATCCTCACTTTCCCACGTCGCTTCCTCGACTCCATAATTTCGCCACAAAACTTTGACCAAATGAACCACCTTGGAGCATAGCACTTGCTCCTTGCGATCCAAAATTTTCACCGGCAGCTCCTCGTACGATAAATCTTCATGCAACTCCAACGGTTCTACTACTCTAACACATGTGAAGGATCATTCACATACTTCTGAAGCATAGACACAAGAAAGACATTGTGAAAACGAGACAACTTCATTGGTAAAGCCAAACGATATGTCGTCGCACCCACTCTATCCGTGATCTCATACGGTCCGATACACCTCGGCGCTAATTTTCCCTTTGCCTTAAAACGAACAACGCCCTTCCACGGTGAAACCCATAAGAAAACATGATCCCCAACTTCAAATTCTAACTCCCGTCGTCTATTATCCGCATAACTCTTTTGACGACTTTGAGCAAACCCACAAACTTTCTCTAATGAGCTTGACTCCTTCTGAAGCTACTTGCATTAATTCCGGCCCCAAAATTTGACGCTCGCCCATCTCACTCCAACATAGTGGTGTCCGACACCTCCTACCATATAACGCCTCAAATGGTGTCATGCCAATACTACTCTGAAAATTATTATTGTACGTGAACTTAATCAATGGCAAATAGTTATCCCAACCTCCAAGAAAATCAAGAACACATGACCTCAGCATATCCTCAAGCGTTTGAATCGTCCTCTCCGACTGTCCATCCGTTTGAGGGTGAAAAGCGGTACTAAACTTGTACCAAGAGCCTGCTGCAAATTTGCCCAAAACATCGACGTAAACTTAGGGTCTCTATCACTTACAATCGATACCGGTGCCCCATGTAACCTAATAATCTCTTCCACATAAATCTTGGCATACCGATCCGTAGAGAACGTAACGGAAGAAAATGGACGAATTTCGTCAAACGATCTACTATAACCCAAATAGAATCAAAATTCCCCTTAGACTTAGGCAAACCCACAACGAAGTCCATTGTAACGTGCTCCGATTTCCACTCGGGTATTGGCAAACTCTGAACTAATCCCCCTGGTCGTTGGTATTCAATCTTCACCCTTTGACACGTAAGGCATCTAGCAACAAAATTGGCTATATCCCTCTTCAACCCTCTCCACCAATAATTTTCTCATAAGTTACGATACATTTTTGTAGACCCCGGATGCATAGAAAATTTAGAACTATGACCCTTCTTAAAAATATTTATCCTAAGCTCCACATCCTCCGGTACACAAACCCGGTTCCCAAACATCAACATAACATTCCCACGAATACAAAATTCCAATTTTTCGCCCAAAAAAATTTGTTGTCGCATCTTCTCTAAGAACACATCATGCTTTTGTAGTAAAGTAGATCCTTAAGTATTATCAGGGTACTATGGTGAGCGGAGATCATAATCTGAAATTTCTTTTTCCCTCTTCATCCTTACAGTTTCTCAGTAGCCAACAGATTAAGAACAAAAATTAGGTGAAAAAACTTGCAGAGTGAAAGATCTTATTGAGATCTAACGATATATTGGGTTGTGAGAGAGAAACGCTAACCATTAGTTAAGTGGTCAAAATCTGTTTTTAATCTAGATGATTTTCGTACAATTTCTCAATAATCAAGCATATAGAAGTGAAATTGTGTGAGAAAAAGTACAGATACAAAGTTCGGAGAGAGAGAGAGAGACCCTAACCACTACTTCGATGGAGATCTAATTCAGGTGATATTTGCACAATTTTTCAGTAATCAAACTCATAGAATTGAAATTATCTGAGGGAAGCGAAGAGACCCTAACCGTCGTAACGCTCGGCTTGTTCAGCGAGTTTGGCGATGTAGACGAAGTTTCTCTCTCTCTCTCTGTGTGTGTGTGTGGGGGGGGGGTGACGATTTTGGAACAGAGGGAAATGGGACAACTTGATGCGTACTTTGTAGTTTTCTGAATACCAAACTCATAGAAGTGAAATTAAGTGAGGGAAGTGAAGAGAAAAACTTCAGATTGGGGTTGAGTGAGATATAGAGGTTAGAGACAAAGAAACCCTAACCGTCGTAGCGCTCGGCTTGTTCAGCAAGTTTGGCATTGTAAACGAAGTTTTCACGCGAAGCCATGGCCGGTCTGATAGACAACAGACGGGAGAGTGGAATTCACTTCTCTCTCTTCTCCGGCGTTGAAGCCTCTCTCTCTGTGAGGATGACGATTTTGGAGCAGAGATAAATGGGAGGGTGACATTCGCTTCAAACAATTTTTCTCTTCATCACGGATCCCAGAATGGCATGGGTTGGTGTCTCGAGGAGAGAATGGCATGGGTATGTGAGGAGAAGAATGACGTGGGTTGGTTTAACATTGTTTTGTGGTTTTTCTACCGTGCTTTTTGTGCATTTGTATGTGATGTCAATCTTTACATCTCAGATGTGTGTGATGTGAACGATTAAATCTCATCCGTATAAAATTTTAAAGGATTGATGGGCATAAAATCTGTGATCTCAACCGTCCATGAATTGAATCCAAGGGTGGTGAATGTCTTGGACATAAACCACCCAGATTTATTATATAGATGAAGATAAGAACACGTTGTTTTTTTATTCCTATTCATTAAACTGCTTAAATAGGAGTAATACATAGGCAAGGCTGACTCAAAAATAATAGGACAAATCTAACAAAACTATAACTCCAACTCCAACAGACCTTGATCCATTCAAACTCAAGCCTATGAAACAACAGACAAACCTTATCCAAGGAAGAAATAAGGCTAAACAACTTCTTCTACTTTTACTTAATGACCCAATGTGGCTTAAGGTAAACCAATTGTCTGCAAAATTTCAACTCTCAAGCAATGTGCAATGTGTCACCCCAGGCATTGTAGCAGTACATAAGAACGCTGAAGCATTGCCATAAGATAAGTAGTTATCTAAATTACATGATAAGAAGACACTGGCGGCAGTATATCAATGTTATCTGACCTATAAATTTATTCTCATCTTTGACTCCAAATGGAGTTTCATTCATCTGAGGAGTTTGTATTGTCTCTGTCATGGTTGGCTGTGATATCCCTCCAATGGACAGTCCAATATCTAAATTTTGGATTGAAGCCGGCAAACCTGCAAAATTAACAGAGAATAAGACGAAAAATAAAAATTAAAGGTTATGAATGGTTATGGTTTACCATGATAGATGCACTAATGGCATTCCCTTTTTTGTACCAATGACAATAAATAGAATACTGATGGTAATTCCAAAAACCCTGGAGTCAAATAATAACACAGCAAAGCAATAGAATAAGACACATTTCGTGACATAAGCAAATATGATAAGAGAGTACCATATTATCAACAATACCATAACTCAAGAGAGAACCAAGTCTGTAAGCTTTATTCAAGCATGAGGACAACTGTAACCAATACAGACTAAGGTAAGGTTGCTTTGTAGACGCAATAGAAGATTATCAATTCTGTTCTTTCCAGGCTTACACATTAGGTTAGACGTTACGCAAGGTTCTGAAATCTTAATTCCAATCAAAATCCAGAAGAATAAATAAAAGATAGTAATAAAATGCAAAAGGCTTCAAATATGCTGAAAACCCCGCTACCAACCCATGAATCAACCGCTGAACATTGTAGGAAACGACAAACTGTTAATATTAATATTCACTACAGGGATACCACCAGAACCAAAATAATGGACATCAATTCGAAAATATAATTCAAGACAGACGACGGTCCCCTTTATTCTCATAGACTAAAATTTGTTAAGAAAGTATTTGAAAGCTAGACAAACGCATCACATTTTATTTCAAGTCTGCTCTACATCAAAAATTTAAACCCATTTGATAACCCAAATATGGCATGGGATTGAATCATAATTTCCATGGGAAGACCTTTCTGGCATTTGGACGTAATCATTAGGAAATGGATTACACATCTGTAGGCAATAAAATCCTACTTTGGGAAGGTTTTCATGATCCCCACACTATTAGTCATTGCGCATTTCACCGAAATATATATCCCCTCACCATTAGTCCAGCCACTAAAGTCTTTAAACATAAGATTATCTCCAGCCCTCCACTCTAATTTTTACTCAAGCAAGCAAACATTTGAGTAAAGATTTTATTTACTGGATAAAATTTTGAGTAAAAGCTACTGATATCAAGTTATAAATTTACGCATAAAACAAGATTTTGAGTAAAATCTACTGATATCAAGTTAAAAATTTGGAAGGCACAAAATGGGACTTGAGATTTGCGAGGGAAAGAAAAGGAACCTGTCATCATTGCATTTGGGTATAGAAGTGTTTAGAAGTCCTTTTGTCATATGTTTGGGAAAACGAATAGAAAGGGGATGGATTGAAGGATTTGATGAGAAAAGAAAAGATATAGAAATCTTATCAGTTCTCACTACTTGTTTGGATAAATTAGGTGAGATGTGTGTACAAATTGAAGGTGAGTTTTGTTTCTCACCCTTTCTCACCAAAAATGATGAGATTTGGTGAGAAAAGAGAAACCTTTTTTTTCTTATCAATCAAAGGCGAGGGTTTCTCACTTAAATTAAAAATTACTTCAACACAAGAATCAATAAGAGTAAAGTGGACATGGTCTAACAAAATAATACATACTCCATATCAATGACCATTTCAAGCAAACATACGAATAGGTACAAGCAATACAAAAGAGCTACACAAACACACTAGTCATTTTTTGTACCAGCAGATGTTGCAAAAGGGACAGTGGGGAGATCTGCGACAAGGGAGGGTTGTGGAAAGTTAGGGTATGGGTTGGGATAGGAGTTAAGGGAGGAGAAGTGGTCAAAAGCAATCTTAGCAGCTTTATTTTGGGCTTCTTTCGATGTTCTGCTCTGATCAGTGGTGTTGAAAGAGACGCCATTAACAGTGACGGTAGATGAGAAGCTAGGGTTGTGATCGAGTCCGCATTTAGTGGTTGAGAACTCCGGTAAGCCCCACGAATTGCGTTGACACAGTATTTGTAGCTTCGATTTGTACATCTCGTCGGATATTTCGGGATAACGAGAGGGATTTGAGTTTGGCTTTGTATTCTGGGTGGAGTGAGAGAGAACCATCCAGCGCGTTGACCATCTACTAACGGCCACTTTGGTCTTAAATCAATTTGTGTGCTTTTTTTTGTCCTTAATACAAATTAGGACTGTGTTGATCTCATACAATTTAATTTAATCCAACAGTTTAAAATTTTATTTTTGGCATTAGAGACACTTGATAATTTTTTACATTTATCACTTTTGGTAATTTTTGTCAATAATTTTTGTCTTTCTATTCGTTTCGACGAGAAAATTTCAAAAAACTAAAAATGCTACAAAATGCAAAAAAAAATATATAACTTATTCTTTTTTTCTCTAGTGTCGTTTTATATGAACTTTTTTCAACTTTTGGTATTGTTTTTTATTTTTTTCTATTTCTCTCCTTAGGGCGAATTGAAAGAAATTTTGAGGAAAAATAATACTAAAAGTTATAAATGTAAAAAAAATAATGAATGCCTTTAAGTTATTTAAAGTTAGGCCAAACTAAGCATAAGAATAACCATCTCTTTCATTTGTAAAAAATTGACATTAAAATTTATTCAACCCAAACTTTAAATATGATAAAAATTTGTATGTAAATTTGACATCCACCACTTTGGATAATAATATAGGAGATATGGTAGATGAGTTCAAATAATCCAATATTTATTTCAATTCTGTGCATTAAGGATTGTTTGATGTCATTTTAAGGTGGTTGAATATTACTATTATATTTGAGAATAGTCACATCTTAAATAATTGTGATGTATATCTTTAAGTATATGTATCCACATCACTAATATATGTAAGATACTCTTAATTTGCTTAGAAATCATCATTCGCAAAAGAAACGTCAAATAAGAATTTGGGATCAGATGGTTTTCTTATAGAAGTATGAAAAGGTATTAGAGATGTTATTGGAGTGTTGTATTTAATGAAGTTATTCAATAAGATTATTCTGTCTAGAAATATTTCTAATGAGTGAAAAATAAGTATCATAGTACACATGTATAAGAATAAATAGGATATTCAAAATTGCAATGATTATAGATGTATTTAATTGATGAACGATACAATAAAGTTTTGGTAAATGAGTTATTAAACATCACCTGATAATGATGACAATGATATTAGAGAATTGGTTTGAGTTTATGCTTGAAAGATCAACAATGTAAGCAGCATACTTGTTAAGAAGAGCATTCGAAAAGTATATAGAGAAAAATAAGGATTTTCATAGACTTAAAAAATATATGATAAGGTATCTAGAGACGTTATAGGATGGGTCTTGGAGGGAAATGGGGTGACAAAATGCAATATTAATGTGATTAATCACATGTACAAAGGTGTGGTTAATATCATTAGATCCTCGGTAGGAGAAACAAGCAAATTTCAAATCACTGTATGATAATTACATAAACGATTTGCTTTGTGCCACTACCTCTTTTGACTTAGTTATGTATGAATTTATCAGATACATCTGGAATGTTGTACCATGGTATATGATATTTTATGGATGACATCGTCCTCGTAAATGAAATCACAAGTGTCGTTAATGTTAAACTAGAAATCTGGAAAGAAGCTCTAGAGTAAAAAGATTTTAGAAACAGTAGAGGTAAAACAGAACACATAAAATATAAGTTCAGTGACACCTAAAATGCTTGTATTGACAAAGTAATCCTCCTAGGTCATAAGTTACCAATAAGCGAGTTTTTTAAGAATGAAAAATTGCGAATGATGTAACATATAGAATAGAAGTTGGATGGATGAAGTGAAAAGTGCCTCTAAAGTGTTGTGCGGTCGCATAATATCCAAAATTGGAAGTAAATTTATATCCTACAGTTGTAAGATCAACCATGATGTATGGAGCATAGTGCTAAGTCACTAAGAAACAATATTCTAGTAAGACAAGTGTAGATGAAAATGATAATGTCGAGGTGGAAGAGTGGTAAGACTCTACAAGATAGAGTTAGAAACAAAAACATTCTTGGAATGTGTAGTAGGTCGGACTTCCATGGTGGCCGAATGCATCACTCCTGTCGAACCACCGTGACCGGACTCCCTGCTCTAGTCGGTGCCATAAGGGGTAACCAAAGTCGAAGGCTTTACGGTTCCTCCGATAAACTCAACCATCTCCTACATGCCTTAGGGGTAGCCAAAGACGAGACGGTCTTGCAATCTTTCTTGCAGAGGTCACATCATCCAGGCACTAGAGTGCCGGACTTACTGGTCATGTAGCAACTTCAGACCATCGACAATATTAGCGGTCAGCAGACATGCATGTCCACACTTCTGATCTAAGGACACTCAACCACTACTATCACGACCGGCTATGCATAAAAGCAACTATAACTGAACAATAAAGAGTGTCAGGCTGGCCGACCATGTGATGCCCTCAAACCTTTGGTGTAATACTCGTCCGTATAGTTTTCTAATAAATTAATTCATTTGAACATGTTGCATGTTTTAAAGTGGTTAGCGGGTACAAATCGATGTTACTTTATGGTATGGCATGAAGCATGGTTCATACTTCGGTATCGCTTATTTGGGATTATTCCTTTTAGCGAGAGAACAATCGAAGATTGAGAATCACAGTTGATGTCTAAGTTTCTTGGTGTTTTGGTTTTGAAAGAGTTAATCCTTGGAGAATAAAGACTCGTGAGGTTTCTATTAGTTTTGAAAAAAAGTTAGTTTTTGAGGATCGGAGTGATCTTAGATTAATTAAAGATTAAGGGTTGGTTTAGAGTCCATGTTGAGACTCAAAAGGTTATGGACTGACATAGGAATGTTATTTTGATATCTAAATGTTGGGATAATTGATGTAGAGTTAATAAATTATTAAAGCGATTAATTAAATGAGAATTTAAATTAATTATGGGCTTAATTGAAGTCTTAAATGGGGTAAAAGTCCTAAATAATAATTAAAAAGACTTGGGGCTATTTTGAATACGAAGGTAGGAGATAAGGGGGGAAGTGTAATATGGGTTAGAATATGTAAAAATCTATACGTATGGAATATGTAGAGGAGAAAGAGATGTGGAGGAAAGAGATATGAGCTACGTGGAAGCATGAATGTTGTATACACTTGTGTGGTACGTGGAGAAGTGTGAGTTACATGTAGAAGTTGTAATATCAACTATTGGATACGTAGAGGGAGGAGAGAGAGAGAGGATTGTTTGTTGCATGTAAGACTCCTGAGGTATTGCATGATTCAAACAAAGCATTATAGTTGACCATGGAATTGAGAGAGAGAGAGAGAGATTTAACAAGCAAGAGAGAAAGAGAGGGAGGGCTGGGAATCAGTACAATCAAGAGAGAGAGCAACCAAACCCAGGAGAGAGAGAGAGAGAGATAAAGTTAGTAAATAGAGAAGTGTGAAAGTGAGAGATAACCCAGTCGAGAATAAGTCGAGTGAAGAAGAACCCAGAAGTTGAAGAATGGATCGTGAGGGAGAAAACTAAGAAAAAATCAGCCAAGGTTCACAGAGGAAGAATAATCAGAATTAACAAATCCACTTTGTTCAATCCAAGCCAGATTTAAGGGATTTTTATCCTAGAATTATATATATGAGTTTATATTAGTCTCAGAAGCATGTAAGGATTGATTAAAAGTTAGAAGATGAAAAGAAATCGAGTAAAAATTAGTAAACCAGGAATTCTGGTTGCCGGTAACCTACTCTTATTTTGCAAAACCCAGTGTTTGTTATTGGTAACTTGGTTTTGTGTGGTTATCGATAACTAGTTAATCAGAATTAAAATCAAGAAAAATAACAGGTGTGTATATGTGTGGTGATGTGTGTGCGGGAATAGGTGTGTGTGTGTGTGGAAGTGTGTGGGTGTATGCGAAAAGTGTGTATTTGTGTAGGGGTGAGTATGTGCTGTGTCTAGGTGTTGTGTGTGCGGCACTGTGTTTGTGTGTGCAAGTGTACGGCTGAGTGTATGAGGATGTGTGTGAGTAAGTGGTTGTGAGTGTTGTTGTTATGTAGGAGGTTGTGGGTGTGTATGCGAGAAACTGTGAGGTAATGGTTGTGTTGTGGAAGTGTGTATGGTAGGGATGTTGGTTACCGATAACGTGATTAAACCGATTACTGATAAGGCAACTAGATCGGTGTTGATACCCAAATTTTGACTCAGCCACCAACTTATTCAGAAATCTATAAAAATATCTTTTCAGGGATTAACGTGCACATCCGGGATGTTCGGACTCTTCGCGGACAACACCGACGGTATCTAAAAATTTCAGCAACAGTGGGTGAGCAGTGATAAAATATTGAGAAACATTTACCTGTCTCAGAATTTAAATCCGATGCACCAGTCTAGACAAATTTCCGACGGACGGCACCGAAACCGCATCCGAATAGGCAGAATAGCCGGGAACGAGCAAAATCTCGCATGCATAGTCAAAATTCTGTTGTCAAATGGAATATTGACAATAAATCAGTTCTCAAGAAGTAGGTACAAAAATTGAATCCGTCCGATCCAGATCCGGGATTTAATTGAGGATGAACGTCAATCCGTTCGGTTTTCCCCGCAGCTGACCAACAGTTTCGGAAATCAGTGAACGAATTTTGCACGAACCTTATCTTCAAAATCTGACATTCCCTACGGAATAGATTTTCCAGAAGCTGAGCAGTCTAGAAGATGCACCTACCGCTTCTCACTTTATTCACGGTACCAGCCTCCAATTTGTCGGGATTTCTCAGGAACCGACAGAATTTCCCATAAGCAACCGAATTTCCGTTTCTGAATGGAAAGTCGAAGACGTTCTAATTACAAAGAGAACAGCGCAAGAATTGCATCCGTCCGATCCAGATCCGGGATTTAATTAAGGTAAACGTCAATCCGTTCGGTTTTCCCCACAGCTGACCAACAGTCTCGAAAATCAGTGAACGAATTTTGCACGGACCTTATCTTCAAAGTCTGGCATTCCCAGTGGCGCAGATTTTCCAGAAGCTGAGCAGTACAGAAGGCGCAACCCGCGCTTCTCTCTTTGTTTTAAGCAACGAAGCCGAATTTTAG
Source organism: Monotropa hypopitys (assembly GCA_002855965.1). Classification (NCBI taxonomy): domain Eukaryota; kingdom Viridiplantae; phylum Streptophyta; class Magnoliopsida; order Ericales; family Ericaceae; genus Monotropa; species Monotropa hypopitys. The sequence continues at coordinate 11,512 of NMUG010007020.1, forward strand.
GGACTTCCCAAAAAACGTCCGGTTCAAGCCCGAAACATTTGCTATATTCCTGATCCAACTCAACGATCACGAATATCAAATTTAAATTGTCAAAGTCCAAGTTCGTCAAGGGGCCGGCCAAGCCCAAACAGAAGCTTCGGACCAAGATTCAGAACTCCAGGATACTTTTTCAATTTTTAGGATATTTCATTTAAATTTTTATTTATTTTTGCGAAGTGGATAATGTCAAAACTACCCAGGAACCTTCCAGCCAGCTCATTGGCCACATGGCAGCCCATTGGGCCGGTGAGCCTTAATGTCGCAGCTATAGTTGCGACATTACTCATCTATAAATAGAGGACCTCCCCTCAACCAAGAAAAAGGACTCCACAAGCACTTCAACACTTGAAACCTCCAAGTACTCCCAAAAATACGACAACCCACAAACCAAAAACCTCCGGGTCTTTACCCTAACCCGTTTTTCACCGCATCTTTGCGAAGTATCCGAACCCCTATTTATTTTACACGGTAAATACTGTTTTGTCTTGAATATTCTTCGGAGACTCTTGGTAGTATTCTAATCTATAGTTCGGCATTAGTCAATTGGCCGCGTCCGATACTATGCCTTACTATATTTTAAAGAATCTATCTTTAGAAGTTGTCTCCCGGAATTGTACATATATAGCAATACAATTTGCTTTTATTTGTTAAATACTTGTCTTTATTGCTTTCAAACCCATATCTGTTAAAGAATTCGTTACTTTATGTCTTTCTCCTCGTTAGAATTCG
>NMUG010007021.1:0-12280 GCA_002855965.1 Monotropa hypopitys
ACTCTGGATTATGATATCCATCCATCTTTCAAGACCGATCGTCTGGATTATGATGTCCGGGTCGCTGCAATGAACACCGTGGCTCCGGAAGGCGCAAGCTTCGGGGGCTCTCTTATATGTCCGACATCAATCCGGACCTCTCCCCTCATAATGGAGCTCTCTTATATGTTCGGCATCAATCTGGACCTCTTCCCCTCATAATGTAGCTATCTCTTGTATGTCCGGCATCAATCCGGACCTCTCCCCTTCATTATGGGGCTCTCTTATATGTCCGGCATCAATCCGGACCTCTCCCCTTCATAATGGAGCTATCTTTTATATGTACGGCATCAATCCGGACCTTTCCCCCTAATTATGGGGTTATCCATTATGTGTCCGGCGTCGCTCTGGACCTCTTCCCCTTATTATGGGATTATCATATGTCTGGCGTTCTCCGGACCTTGGATACTGACAGTGTCATCTCATTATGAATAGACTATCTACCCTTTATCCCTCCGGATGGGACTTTTTATATTAACAAGAATAATACAGCCAAAAGTTTGGCATCTACAAAAGGAAGTCATACTACAAGTGCTTCAACGGAAGAGTTCCCGGCAGGTCAACCTAGGGCTCCCTATCCGGCAACACCTAAAGAGGGATTTCAGGTTCCGGGACGGACGCCTCAGCCCGGAGGGGTGAATCATCAGGCACTCCCGCAGCATCAAGTGCCCGTCTCCACGCTTCTTTGAAAGCTTCCCTATAACCAACTTTATGTGCTTCGAGACAGAGCTCGTGCACCCGCCGCCGGTAATCGACTTCAGCATCGTTATACCCCTCCGTATAAGCCTTGGCATCGGCATCCGCGGCGACCTTCTGAAGCTTTTCCTCGAAGCCCTCTTGTGATTGCCGGAGGGTGTCTTCGGCTACCATAAGCTTCTCTTTCAACTTGTCCCGCTCCACCGACACCTCTGCAAGCTGCTGAAGGAGCAAATCCTTTTGGGCTCTCACAGGTTCGAGGTTAGCCTCCGCCTTCAGGGCCCATTGCTCCCAATCGAGGGACCTTTTGAGAGAGGCCTGGGTGGCCTTATACATTCTAGAGTAGCCCTAGGAAGCCTGCGAAAGACAGAAGCACCAACAGTAAGCAAACGGCAACCACCATTAAAGAGTGAGTTTCTGGTACCTTTATGAGATGCACCCCGACCTGTTCATACATCTCTACCACCCCAGTCGGGAGGGCCCTCATATCAGCCGGCAGATGAAGTGCCTGGAGGAGCGGATGTGCGATTGTCAGATCAGAGTCCACACTGTCCGATCTCAGAACGGGTAGCCCAGAGCATTTCTGAAACTTAGGGGCCCAGGGCTCAGACGCGTTCCGGGGGTCCGGTCGGGTAGGCGCACTTCGAACGGCATCATATGTGTGTCCCTCTGGCACCTCATATTCAAGAAGATCCTCCTTCACCTCCAGCAACTCTCCAAGAATCCCCCCAACCGGAGCCCTTGCAGGAACATCCTCCGCCGCAACAGTAATTGGGACATCCCTCCCGGGTCTTTCGAAACTCTCCCCCACAACCGTCGAGGGTTCCCCCACAAAATATTGATAAAGGTCGGGCCTCTTCCGCGGAGGGGCACGCCCACGAGGAGCCGCCACCGCCTTTCTTTTCCCTCTAGATTTCCGGTCTTCCAGAAAGCTTCGGTACGTCGGCTCGTACCCCAGCAGAGAGGGAGCATCCCTTCCCTCGCAACTCATCAGTGCGGCGATCCATTCATCCGAAGCCTCTCTTCTCAGGGCCTTTTAAATTTCGGAGACATCTGCACAAGGAATTAATGTATTTAGATAAGGCAGGGGCTGCCAGGTGTTTCGGAGAAAAAAAAATAGGGCTTCCAACCTGGATCGCCCGGCGTTGTTGGAACTGGGTTCAGCCGCTCTTCCCTTGGCGCGAAATTGTATTCCCCGAAAAGCTGGATGTGGGTGTCTGCCTACCTCTCGGAGTCCGGCAGCCTCAAGATGACGTCCTCATAAGGCTTGCGAGCAGCAAAAAAATATCTCCTGGATGCCCTATTGCGCGAAAGAGAGAACATCCCCATGAGATTCGTCACGTAGAAGTTCAGGTTGTCCCTCGTACATAGTGCCTGTATGGAGCAGATAATTCAATAACTGTTGACCGACAGCTAGCTAGGAGTGAGCATGAACGAGCGTAGGAAGTACCGAAGATGACGGTCAATAGGGAATGTCACCCCCCTTCGGTAATCGCCATCAGAGGGATGGTTATCTGTTCCTCGGCATAAGAAATCTCCGATCCCACTTCGGCGAGGGAGATAGACGACGGTATCTTGTACCGGCGATAGAATTTGTCAATCTGGGCAAGTCCGCCGCGGAAATAACGCAAATAAGGACAGGGCCGACTCCCCTGGTTCCTCAATGCTCATCCTCCAAGGGCAAGTCTTGCGTGTGCATCCCTCATAAAACCTATATGGGTGGACTCTTCCTCGTCCGAGAAATGACTAACAATGTTGGACCTTCTGTGGGGCGGAGGCAGTACCGAATCAGCACGAAGTGGGGTTCGGTCAACGGAATTAGCGATTCTGGAGGCAACCCCGACCGACGAGTCGCTGGGGCTCAACCTGAACGTCGAGTCAGAATCGCCATTTGAGCTTGCCGAAGAACTCAGAAAAACTATCTCCACTATAGCGACCGAAGAATAGTGTCCGAAGGAAAAGGAGCTCTGCGGAGGACCTGTATGCTAGAAGTATGTCCCGGACATCCAATCTAAACAGCCTATTTATAGGCCCTGCCCAGGTATAAATGGCAGCTGTCAGTAATTAATTTTTGCACAAATACCGATACATACCGTTTGACCGGTGAATCGGGACGCGACACATGGCGAAACAATGACATTTGTTTTAAATTATTGCCCTGCTTTCTGTCAGATGACGTCAGTGTCAGCCCTGACGAGACCGTTCCTCCGATGCAAAGCGTCCGACACCCTGGGATCAATGTTTTCCAACAAGTTGGGAAAGATTGAGGGGCTATTGTGGTGGCCGGACCTAGGCTTTAAGGGACCGGGCCCGTCACAATGCGTCAGACGCTCTCTCAGGCCTTGAGGGCCCTCCGACGCCCCGACCCTCCAGACTCACGGGCCTTCGGCGAATACCTTTTGGCAGAACATCACATACATTCCAAGGGAAGCAACCTAGGGCTTGTCGGACAAACGACCACTGACCTCCGGCTACCACGCCGATCGGTAGAGCATCAGTGCAATCCTTGTAGCAAGGACACAACTCCCGGCCGACTGGCTCTCTAGCGGAGGGTCCATCCTCCGGCAATGCCCCAACACGGAGCGCTTCGAACATCTACTCGCGGATCCCCCATTCGTACGACCGACCCGGCCCACCTACCACACCGACCCAACTGGCCTACCACGTGCACCATTCAGGCCCAATGTCACACGGGGGAGCCCACGACGCGCTGTTCACGCGCCAATCTTGAGCCCCAAGCCAACTTTCTCTTATAAATACCCCTTAAAGGGTACTGTCCAGGGGATCTGATCCCCGACACGAATTGTCCGGCCTCACTGTCTTTTGTCTTCTCCCTCAAAGAAAGAGACTAACTTAAGCATCGGAGGCCCCGTTGGTCACGACCGACTGGCGGGCACTAACCCTTGTTTTGCAGGAGCCAAATAGGATGACCCATTTTCTTCTCTTTGCAGGGACCCACGCAAGCATCCAGACCGAGCTCCGATTGAGCGATCTGGACCTCCAGCCGACGACCCGCGACCCGAAGGACCAGTCGTCGGAAAGGTTCAAGCAGGAAAACCACCACCACAAACCCAATAATCGAATCCTTAGGAAAACCACATGAAAAATACCTCTAGTCTTGCATTGAAAATAAAACAATATAAGGTCAATCCCCAATTACAACAAGAGCTCACAAATAGCTAACAACTCCAACACCAAAACCAAATAGTAAAATCCATCTACACGTATGACAATACTGAAATAAAGGAACGAAAGACATCTATCTATTACATACACTTCCAAGATCCCTTGCCCAAGCCGATTCAATGCTATCTGCCAATGACTAGTAGTGGACCACTACTCCAAGCTACATGATGTCCAAAACAAGGAAACCAGAGCGTGAGATATAGAATTTCAAGTTCTAATATAAGAAAGATTTTCTAAAAAAACTTGGCCGAAGCCCACCTTTGAAAATGATTTTGGCCTAGCTCACCTTTAATTTGATTTTGGCACTAGCCCTCCTTTAATAGAATTAGGGTGTCCCCTGTCACCTTTTGACAGTTTGTCGATTTGCCCGAAGGCCACCTTTATATATATCCGAAGGCCAATTTTAAACAATTGAAATGGACATTGTACAATTGAAGTAAAATACCTCATACACTCACATTTGCCTCTTAAGAGGATGTCGCCGATTATATTTCTGGTGTTCCTCGATTCACCGTTTCTTTTCCTGAAATCAATCTCACACAATCAATATAATGAACAATATTGAACAATGATAAAAATACGAGGGTTAGAAAACACAACCCGATAGATCCATAAATCTCTTGCCCCCACACATGCATATACACACTTTCCAATTACAATCTTGTGCATATACATGTGAAACTCAACAAAGTAATCGAATCCCAAACAAGTATGAACACCACGATACCGATTTTCAACAAGATTTACAACACACACCCAATATACAACTAATCACGCGAATCTACCATGAATCACACTCACATACAAGCATACATCAATGATTTGATGAACCATATGCAATCCTTAACACCCATATACGACATGGAAGCCGGTACCCCCAAACATGAAAACCCAAAATACAGTCCAAGAGAATCGATCAAAATCACAAACCATACCTTGTACGATGATTCACGATTCTCAAGCTTTCCAAAAATGGTCTCGGATCGCTTTCGAGCCTTCAATTGACCAAGAATCTCCCTCTTTCTCTCTCTATTTCCCTCTTGCCTCCCTTAGACCTGAGGAAACCCTAATAGATGTTTAGGAATGATTTAGATTAAGAAAATACGCCTAATACACTTAAAACCATTAAAACGCACCTTTGGAATGACTTAACCCGCTCAAACCTAACCCAGAACAACATTTACCTGAGCCTAGAGCCAGCTAGGCGCGCGCGCGCCCAGGGTGCGCCCCGTGGTGCGCGACTGCGCCCCTCGCGCACCACACTCTGTTCGTTAGATCCTTTGCACGCCCGGCACCCCGAACGCCATCACGCTCTAGACGCTGTTTGAACTCATACCATTTTGAGCCCCAAAACCATTTTGTTAACTCCCAAATGAATTCTAAACATTTCCCCATTGTTTATGACCTCCGAAAACACTCCGACTCCGTTCTAAAGCTTCTCCCCGTTTTACTTAAACTTTAAAGTAAACCTCAATTACTAAAAAGTCTAGAACATCACAAACATCGTAGAAATAAGTCTTTCCACAACCTAACACCATAATGCTCATGAAAGAGAACCCGATACCTTAACACCGTCACATGAAACACACCACATGCTATGACATAATAAGAAATGCTGATTAACACTTTTCACTACACAACACACATCTTTCACCTTTTAAACATGCAACTTAAATTAAAGATTTATGCAAACATCTCAAACATGAATTTATTTATTGAAAAATAAATAACCGGGTATTACAAAAATGCAAGCGATGTTAATTCTAATTATAGAGACTTGGAGAGAAGCGTTAGATTCAAATAAGGATTTAGGAGGAGTAGGGGAACAACATGGTACATGAATATAAGTCTATTACTGATGGTTAGTGTTGGCTCCAAAGTCAGGAATTATAAAAAGTGAGCGTTTTAAGTATATTGGATCAATCATTGGTATGAATGGAGAGATTGGGGATGATGTAATGGATAGAGTACAAAGTGCTTTCAGGGTGTTGTGCATCCGTAAGACATCGACAAAGTTGAGAATTCTACCGTATTGTTATATGGCTAGCCATATTATAGAGTACGGCCTCTTAGGCAAAATAACATGTGAGTAAAATGAGTGTAGTTGAAATGAGAACGCTGAGATGAATGTGGTAAAATTTTGGACGATGCAATTAGTAACGAAAACCTTTGCGCAATGGTAATGGTAGCACCGATAGAAGATAAGATGAGAGAAAATAGATTAAGTAGATTTAAATATGCATATTGTAAATAGGTCGATGTGGTAGTTATGAGGAGTGTTATGGTAGATGGTAATACTTAGGGGAGGAGTAGACAAAAATTGACTTTAGAGACATGTTAGTTCGAAAGGATCTAATTTTTTAGATATCTTGGAATACGATGCCCTCAACAGAGCTCGTTGGAGAAAACAGATTTATGTAGCCGATCCCAATTGATTAGGACATAAGACTCAATTTGGTTTAAAATGTTTTAGTATAACCAGGTGATTCTTGTAAAGGACATGTCGTAGGAATAGTCCTCATTTGTTAATGGCGGGACAACATTGAAGTTTGTGGACTTAATTTGGAAATGAGATTGTTGAAAAACGACATTAAAGGGCGAACCGTGCACGAAGCTTCCGCATATGCGGGGTTTGGGGAAGAGTTGATATACGCAGTCTTACCCCTGCAAGCAGAGAGACTGTTCCCGTGAATCGAACCCGTAACCTACAGACCACAATGGGGTAGCTTTGCCGCTATGCCGTGTTCACCATTCTGTTGGAAAATGACATTGATTTTTTATTGAAGGTGGAAAGAAAGAATTATAGTTATCCCTAAGTGGAGGATTACTAGAAAAAATGATATACCTGGAAGTGAATCACAAATTATTAGTGCTCTTATGGACACAGCTACAGAAGAATTCATAAGCATGCCCACAAGCTCTTAGCTTAGTGGTATCTCTTGCAACTATCAGTGATGTGGGCAAATGTGTGTGCAGGTGTGCACTGACTGCTTATGAACAAAAAGGTTGTAAAAAGACTGCCTGACGAGCATCAGTAATGCATATTGGATGAAATAACTTATTGCTACATCTGCAGTTATGCTTTGTAAAAAATTCCCACTAATTGAACTGATGCAAATGTGAAAGGTTTGCGAGATACTTGAAGAGCATGCCTTGGTTGCAAGGAGTTTGAATGGCGAGGGTGAACCTTGGATAGTTGCTTCATGGTTAAGAGATCATCTTTTGTTGCCCAAGGAAAGGAAGAACACGACATTATGGAAAAAGGTATTCAGATTTCTCTTGGAACCTTGTTATTAAAGTAAACAAATGGTTTGTTCTTTCTTCCTTCTAATTGGTAAGAAAACTGTTTCCCCCAGAATTCTTCCTCATCTTTGTAAGGGGAAAGGAATGCTTATAAAAAAGGTACTCTTCCCCGGTAAATTGGATCATCCTTTGATATTTTGTGGCCTATATATTCTTGGTATTTACAAGTAAGATGACCACAAACAATATGAATGTGAAATTTAATGTAAAGAAAAGGGAAAATTGGAGAACTCGTTGGAGTATCCTCTGGTCCGTATCTAGTCAGTTGTGGGTTGATCTTTAGATTTTTTTGTGCTTGTGTTAGGTTAAGACTTGTTTTGTACTTCTTTTGGGTCACTATTTTGGTATAGGTTTGTTCTTTATACTTACAAGTAATATGCCAATTATATGGATGGCACCCCTGTTGTCTTTTTATATTTACTAAAAGGGCGACTCACAAATGAGACTGTTTGTAGAGTGGGACGTATGCAACCTTACCCTCATTTCTAGAGGCCGTTTCCTTGTCTCATTTATGTTTAAAAATATAAATATTAAGGAGTAAAGGGCACTATTAACAATTCTATATTTGTTGGACATGGTCTGTTATGATAGGCTCATTGTTCTTATGTTGAAAACCTGAAATCACGGTGTTGGTTAATTATATACAACCGCTATTATGATCTGGAATGGTCTTAATAGTCGAAAAGTAAGTTTTTGTTGGGTTTTCGGCAGAATCTCTGGCATCGAGCGAATTGATGTCATTCGAGCGACTTTGATCTTGCTCGAGTGAACTTTGTGCGGATTAAGCAGTTTTAGTCAGTTTTTCTATTTCTGTTAGGAAAGGGTTTTTGGCTTATTTCGTTTCACATTTGGTTAGGGCTTCTCGTGGCAATATATTATATCTATTGGGCCATGCATATTGATTGTTAAGAGTACATGCAGTAGCATTAGTGTTTCGGTCCCTGTCGAGTGTTAGGTGCTCAATTACTATTGGTGTCTCTTCGTTGGGTCTTTATTTGGGATTCAACGATGCTTCAATTTGGGAGTCTCGGGTATAACTGGCTCTGTTGTAATCTCGCTTCCTTATTATGTTGAATACTCTCTCGCTCTTCGTCTGTGGATGTACGCCTTGCTTCGTGCTTGGGGGAATCACATATATCCTTGTGTTCTTGTGTGATAGCATTTGTTTGTCCCTTTACGTTTCTCTTTTCTGTTTTATTTGATTTGAGGGGGTTTTCACAGCAAAATGGTATCAGAGCTTCGGGTTCAAACTTAGAGTTTCGTGTTCCACGTTTCTAGTTGTTATGTCTGGAAAGTTCGAGATCGTGAAGTTTGATGAACATAGTAACAGTTTCAGTCTTTGGAAGATAAAGATGAAGGCTTTGCTGATTCAATAGGGATTACACAAAGCGTTATTGGGCAAGGAGAAAAAACCAGAACAGATTGATGCATCTGCTTGGGATGAGCTCAATGAAAAGACTCTTAAATTGATCCAGCTGTGTTTGGCAGATGTTTGAGAGGTTGAGGAGATTTCGTTAGTTGGATTGTGGGTAAAGTTAGAGAGTTTGTATATGATAAAATCTCTTACAATCGGTTGTATCTGAAGCAACACCTTTTTTGCTTTCTGTGTGAAGGAAGGTACACCCATTAAAGACAATATTGATAAGTTGAACAAAATCATTATGAATTTAAAGGCAATTGATATGAAAATTGATGACGAAGATCAAGCCTTTATGTTATGTGCTTTGCCACCTTCTTACAAACGTTTTGTTACTATCTTGCTTTATGGTAAAGATACTATTTCCATGGAGGACATAAAGTTTAGCTTATATTCGAAAGAATTGAGAAAAAAAGTATCTGAGGTGAGTAATATCAATGAGGATTCTAGTATGCTGGCAACACAAGGTAGAAGGGATTATGGCAGTAAAGGATTTTATGGACCTTCTACACAGTATTGTGTTTCTACTGTAAGAAAACCGGTCACTATAGGAAAGCATGTCCGCGTTTGAAGAACAAGCCTAAGGGAGAGAAAAGTGTTGTTGGTTATGTCGAGTTCGATGATTCGATTTTGTGTTTCACCGTGACTGCAAGTAATGTCAGTTTTGATACCAAGTGGGTTTTGGATTCAGGTTGTTTGCACATGTGTCAGGATAAAAATTGGTTTATTGATTGTAAACTAGTCGCAAGTGAGTCAGTTTGGATGGGTGAAAACATGGCCAATGAGATTGTTGGGATTGGAACTGTTAGAATCAGGATGCATGATGGTGTGATGAGGACACTGTTTAATGTTAAGCATGTTCCAACATTGATGAAGAACCTTATTTCTCTGGGTATTCTTGACTTCGTGGGTTGCAAGTATACCCGTCAAGGGGGAGTTTTGTACGTTTTTAAGGGTGCACTGGAGATATTTAAGGGTCAGATGTGTGGAGGCTTATATGTGCTAATTTGTAGCATTGGTTCGGATGTTGCGTCAGATATTTTGTCATCGTTGGATTTTGGGTCAACTCGGTTTGAGTTCCTTAGCTCCGTGGAGAGTTCAAGCAAATATTCGTTGGCCTCTGTGTGGGGTAGTTTGAGTTGTCGACGCCCGTTTGAAGCTGTAAGCTCACTTTAGAGGTATGTGCAACCAGTGTTTTTGAGTTGTGTTTTCAAGGTCATGCAGTTGTGATTGGGTCTTGCTCATGTTTGTCGTTGGTGATTGCTCCTAACGAGGGGGCAGTGGAGGAGTGTCTTGTTTTAAAAGTATTGCACCATGTTGAAGAGAATTCAAGTCAACGGGGAGATTGTTTGGAAGTGCCTTGAATTTTTTGGTTTTTCGACAGAATCTCTGGCGTCGAGCGAATTGATGTCGCTCGAGCGAGATTTCCTTCACTCGAGCGAACTTTGTGCGGAATGAGCAGTTTTAGACAGTTTTCCTATTTCGTTTAGGAAAGAGTTTTTGGCTTATTTCGTTTCCTATTTGGTTAGAGTTTCTTGTGGCAATATTATATATATATATATGAGTCCACTTCTCATGTGGACCAAATTCGTGTGGACTAAATATGGACCTCCCCTTTTTTCTCTCCCGATCAAATTTTCACGATCCGAACCGTACAATGTGTTTATACATTTTTTTATAAACTTACCTGCAAAAACGGTCAAAAAAAAATACCCGGAAGGCCTTCATCCGAGACAGTTTAATACAGGCTGTTCATTTTAAAAAATCGGAAAAACTGTCCAGATGAAGGCCCTCCGGGCAATTTTTTTTGACAGTTTCTCGCGGGTACCCTTACCAACACGTTTTAAAGACATTGTATGGTTCGGATCGTTGAAATTCGATTCAGAAATGGTGGTCCATATTTAGTCCACACATTTTTGGTCCACATAAGAAGTTTTCTATATATATATATATATATATATATATTGGGCCATGTATATTGATTTAGTTAAGAGTACATGCAGTAGTGTTAGGATTTCGGTCCCTGTCGAGTGTTAGGTGTTCAATTGCTATTGATTTTTTTATTGTAACAAGTGAGTTATGAAAAAGGTATCTAGAGCATAGTTAAATTACTATGAACAAACTTACTACTTCGTCTTAAGATGAACAAGACTTCTAATCAATCAAAAGAGATTATTTTCTTGAGGATTTTTTCCACTTGGTACTTCTGCATCATGGGCTTTGGCCAGTTTACTTGACTAGATTCTTTATGTATATAAAGGTCCAGTTAAATCCTGTCTGTTTTCGAGCCACCTGTTGAGTCCACTGGTATCTTCAGTTAACTGTAATTATTCCGCGTGGAATTTTTTTCCCCTCATTTTTTTGAAGCTGTGTGGTTTGATATGCTTACCTAAACATATTTGTTGATCATTAAGCATACCATGTTTAAAAATTGTGATTGCATTTCCTTTCTTGTAGGTTGAGGAGTTGGTTCAGGAAGATTCTCGTTTAGATCGGTACCCAAAACTGGTGAAGGGTGAATCGAAAGTGGTGTGGGAATGGCAAGGTATGAAATAGACATCATCCTTTTGAAGTATTGCATCACTATTTGGCGTTGTGATTCCCAATCATTATGTATTGTTTCTAACCAAATATGGATTACTGGGTATAGAATATATAAAGAAATAGATGGACTATCTTAGTAATCTTCCATTTTGACACCTGAATCTCTCCAACTTTTTATATTTTTCAGTTGAAGGCTCTTTGAGCTCTTCAAAAAGGAGAAAGGTCCAGGAAAGCAAACTGAAGTTGAGCGAAGGCATTAACCCCTCCTTGACTCAACAAAACTGGGGATTGAAGGCTGCCGATTTGTTAAACAGGTAAATTTGTGTGTCAACACAATCCTTTTTTTTGGTTTGGACTAACATCACCGGACTCGTTACTTGTAGTTTTTATGCCATTACAGGTTTCGGGCAAAACAGGAGGTCCCGTCGTCAAATACATAATAAGGCATTGCTACTAATTTGAAAGCCCCCATCATTCTTAAAAGCAAGATAGTGTAGGCCAAGCTTGGCAACAAAGAGTGGAGTGTTTTTTTGAGACTGGAAATCTGTCATCATGTTTAAGCAGTTGTATTTGGTTATGTCTATAATGAACATAGTGTGCAGGTTTTGCATCCGCGACATCTGTGTTGTTGAGAACTGGGTATAACTTATTATGTTATCAATATTATATAATAACTAGCAATTGTCTGTACCGATGACACGCTGCAACGTCTTTTGAACATAAATGTCTTAATCTTTTCGAGTTTGAATCATGTCAAAAATTTGTTAACTCAACATATGCTTAAAGACTATTAGGCTACAATGTTTGGATGATGCGAAGTCAGTCCAAAACAATTGCTATGATGATTCAATGAATTAAAATGAGAGGTTAAGTACAACATGACATCACATAATTTGAACACAATATAATCAAACATTTGAGAATTAATATAATCAAACATTTGAGAATTTATTTTATTATGTTTCCAAAATTGTTCAATATGTGTATTCTCATGTTTGAATTGTATCTAATCTATTTTTTGATACAACTATGTGAAGGGCTATTACTTTGTCGTATCACATACTATTATCTCAAGTAGTCATGTCTTATTTAAAT